>JAVDBV010049106.1:0-16456 GCA_032619315.1 Piper longum | reverse complement strand
CCCTAAGCTTATTATATAAGTACGTGCTGTTTTACGGATTTCACGAATAAGAGAATGAGTGGTACGGAGATATGTATGGACCGTGCTAGTACTCATTCAAACCATGAGGTAGTGCGGGTGTATGATGGTACTGCATAATGCAGCACATTTCCGGAATATGTGGCACTAATTTAATTGTTCCTTTTGCCATTTGAGTACAGTGGCGGGTGATATGGAAGGTGTGAGGGTGTAAGCGCTATATGTATATATGATTATGATTATGAGCCGTGCATGCGAGCCGGTATTTGTTAAGTATGTTTTTTTACTGCCCGGTGTGAGGCATTCTTGAAGTTTCATATGTTTTCGTGGGTAATGGAATACTCATTTGCCAGATTGTATTAGTTATTTTTCTAACCAGTAACATTCGTTAATGACGGTTTTCATATAATATATGTAGGTCATGCAAATCCTGAGTCGACTTTGGTGGGAGGACAGATAAACACTACACACACTTGTGCTCAACTTAATTTTTAATTCCTTGCATTTATTTATATTTGATGTATTTTGATGTTTATTTAACAATGTCTTCCATTCTCATGTAATCAAGGGGGTTATTTCGATCTATTTTATAGATCGAGTCTCACTGACTAATACTATTATACATGTCTCGACTCGATTGTAACATTTCTAATCCGGTTCTTAAGTGAACCGAAATTGGGGTGTTACAGTAAAGACCCGGAAAAAAAAAAAAGAAGTTCTCGGTATTACATTTGCATGCTATATGGTAATTTCGGATGAGTCGATTGTATCCATGTGGGCCCATCTTGATTAAGTTCAGGGTTCGAGGCCCATGTAACATTCTTGCCTCGATTCCCACGTATACAGAGGCACTTAAAGGATTCAAGTTAGTTTTCACTTTGGACAAACTCGATTCGAGTTTTCCGTCCATATACATATTGTAAATAACAATAGGTGGGCCCACTAGGGTACAAGTTGCAGATGTTTGGATCATGCCACATGCATGATCCGAGCCATCCACTTAGCCTTATTGTAAAGACCCGAAAAAAGAACAAAAAAAAAATTTCGACGCGGTAGGATCAAATGTTTTAAAATTAATATTTCTATTTAAATTATTTACCCACCACCCGGTTAATTATTAATTACCTGGTCAAGTGTAAGGTATTATTTAACCGGTTAAGTATTGTTTAAACCAGTTAAGTGAACCATATTTGTAACACCCCGACTTGGCTCCCCTTTAAACCGACCCGGAAATGCTACCGGAGACCGAACCGTTCGCTAAGCTACTAGATTCGGTTAAGCCGACCTGGATCTACTCTCGGCGTCTTAAGATGAAGACCACGTATGCCCTCTATTCATTATTCACATCATGGCATTATATCTTAGCATTCAATCATATTATCATGCTTTTCACTACCTCACATCAGTTCAAATATAATAAAAGTATAAACAGAATATTAAACATTTCGTCACCGAGTACGTGTGTGTGTGTGTGCGAAAGACCTCACTGCTCCTCCGTCTAGGCTGGCACTTCCATCTCATTGTCGTCACCTACATATAGTACAAAACTGTCAGTAACGAGCGTTACCGGTCCGGAAAATAACTAATATCAAACTGGCACGGGAGAGCTAACCCTCCTGTTGAATAAAAACCATATACTTCCTCAAGAACTCTCACAAGGGCACTAACGGGAGCCGTGGCCCTCGAGCGGTAGCGTCCCCTATCAATCTCATTCTCTTTCATATTCATCTCATCTATTGCGTCTTCCATCAAATCTCATTCTCGCGTCTAGCATCAAATATCATTCTCGTTCATCTCAGCCCTCTACATCCTCCGTATTACTCTTGGCCTTGAGCGGAAGGCCGAATACTCTTAGGCAGTTGCCTTCAGTACCCGTTGAACCACAAGTCATGACATGCGCTGTACTAAACAGTGCCCGTAAACCTCCACGTTCTTCGGATGTGAGGAACTCAAACGTGGAGTTAGCAAGATCCCTCGGGATGAAGTGGGTCCTCCTCAACATCAACCCGCAAACGAACACATGCCTTGTCTGAAGCCATGGCCGTCTCCCTCTTTCTATCTCTCACTGAAAACACGAAAACTATATATAGGCCTGGGTAAGGAATTTAATATAATAGGCCCGAAGGCAACTTGTGGTGGATCTTGTTTTCGAAAGCATACTCGAGGGATCTCATCCTCAAGGGTTATTAATCCGGAAATGCGAATGGCTAAATGGCCCGAGATAAATGGGATCCAATAAAATGCCACTTAACACGTCCTGCAAGTAGAAAACCAAAATGCGATGGAATAAAGCGTAAATCAGAGACGAGTCCTAAACGGACCTGGTAGAAGCTCTAAGCATGTCATCGCGCCTAGGCGGCGAGCTCCTACTCCGTACCTACACATCAGAACCAAATACTAACGCCCACTAACTATATGATTTATAACCTCAACATGATCATTACACACAACACAATCAAATATCCATAACAATCAAAGAATCATAATGTAGAATAATTCTAACTATCCTATTCGTACCAATTTTATTATGTATTTCTCATTTACATCATGGTCACTTATCATGCTCAGCTAAATTTACTTCGTTAGATCACTTAATCTTCATTCACAATTCCCTAAACTCTGTTACTTATCATCTCATTCGTACTTAGAACTTAATCACATCAATATTAATTAATTAATCCTATCATATTGTGCTAACACTCATCAATTATAATCAATCAAATTACGAAAAGAGGTAATTATACCTCACGTCGTCGGCAATCGGCGACGGCTAGGGTTTCGACGTGCACGCATCTTGAACCTCGAATTCGGAGCTCCACGGAGTCTGAAGCTCGATTGGGTTCGACCGGGTGGACTCCGAGGAAGATCCGATGAATTCCAGCGAATTCCAACAACTCTAGTTTTTTGGCAAGTTCTGGCGGTTTTCCGGCGGATTTCCATGGTTTTCCTGCGACTTTCCGGTGGTTTTCCAGCGACAATCGCCGGTAGCGTCTACTGGTCGGATCGGGGCTGTATAGGGTACCATTGGAACCGTCTCGGCGAGCCCGACGTGTCCGTGGTGTCAACGCGGCCGACGGAGGCAGCGGCTCACCGGAAAATGCTAAAAACAGAGCGGCGGTGTTGGGTGGCTAAATCTGGCCGGCCAGGGCGGCGGTCAGCGGCGCTCTGGTCGGGGAAGGTCGCTAGGGGGTTGAGGGGGTCATGGCTACCAATCGATCGCGGCGGTGACGATCGCCGACGGCGGAATCGCCACCGCGACCATGACGCGGTCTCCGCGCTAGCCGCGGCAATCCACCGTCGCCGCGGCCAGACGATGACTGGGGCCGGTCGGGGCGGTACGGCGATGCTTCGCCGGGGCTGGGCGGCGTCGGTCGGCGGCCGGGCAGAGCTGGGCGGCGGCGCATGGGGGCGGCTAGGTTTTGGGAAAAAGGGGGGAAAGGTGTCGGGGAAAGAAAAACGCGTTGGGTGGCAATCTCGTAAATAAAACTTGACTCGACTCCGTCTCGAGTCAAAAATAATAACTAACGCGTAATAAATCCTAAAAAAAATTCAAAAAAAAATCGGGAAAATCCCATAAAATAAAATAAAACACACAACATCTAAATGACATGCTCTATAACTGATACCCACCCAAACTATCCCATAACGCATCCTAACGCGGTAAACGGCCTAAAACTATTTCTACGGTCACAAAATGAAAAAAATCTAAAATCGTCAATTGTATGCTCTCATGCATTCTGATAACTCATTCTCGTCTCATTCATCTCATTATCATCACATCCTCGCTACACATTACCCTCACAGCTCATACATGTGGCCGGCATCGGCTTAGTACACGTGTTCCGAAATATACTCAACTCGAACCGACAACTGAACCGATCGGATAACGACTATAAAATCGTGACTCAAATCACAGGTTTTATAATATGGGTGTACATGGGCGTTAGTATTTAGTTCTGTTTGTGTGGGTTCGGTGAAGGAGCTCACCATATAGGCATGAGACCACTCTTGGAGCTTTTACCATGTCCCTTTAGGATTCGTACTCTTGTTTGTCGATCACTTCTATTGTTGTTTTGGATTGTAGGTTGCAAGATGTGTTATTGGTAAATTTATGGATCCAACTTAACATGAGTCATTTTAACGAATAATTTTCTGGATTAATAACCCTCAAGGATGAGAGCTTTCGAGTTTGATTTCAAAAACAAGATCCACTGCAAGTTGCCTTCGAGACTACAATATTAAATCCCTTCCAAGTCCTATATATAATTTTATCAAGTTTTCAGTGAGACAAGAGAAGGTGAAATCGAGTCATACGTTCCATGAGCAGGTGGATGTGCCAGTCATAGCGGGCTCTAGATTAGTAAAAAGGTTGTTCTATTCCTGAGTGATCCTAACAACTCCACATTTTGAGTTCCACACACCCAGAGAAATGTGGGGGTTTACGGATACTGTCTAGTAAAGAACACGTTAGGACATGTGGTTCAAAAGATACTGAAGGTGACTACCTGAGAATATTCGAATTTGTGCTCAGGGCCAAAGATATATGGAGGATTGGAGAGGGTTTAGGATATACTGTTAATTTTGAGGGATCAAAAAAATGAGAAAATGTCGAGAGAGGCATCAATTCAGTCATTTTCGGGATGCTATCCATGCTATAGCTCGATGGTTCGCCAGTAGTTACCCTTATGAGAGTTCTGATGAAGTATATGCATGTTCTTTGTTCATGAGAGTTAGCTCTCATTGAGAGTTTGATATTAGTTATTTTATAGACCAGTGACAACTATTGCTGACGTTTTTCTATTATATATGTAGGTGAGTATCAGGATATGCCGAATTTTACGAATGAACAGTGACATTCTTACACACACACATGCCTGACAATAGGACGCTTTATTATCATGCTGGTTAATGTGTAAAACTTTTGATGAAATATTTTGTTGATGTTAATACTTGGTCTTCTTGTTTTTGTTAACGATGTTTTGATGTCAATGATAATGACACTGTTATGAATGAAGTTAGTAAACTTCCCGTCGTATTAATGTTAATAGCATGTGGGTGAAGACCCAATCTGGGATTATGAGAAATTGTTGTGTTGCAGAATGTGATGATATATCTTGCAATTTTTATATATTTTGCGATATAATGATGGACAGGGTTGTTCCCTTATAGCACTTTTAGAGAAAATTCTAGCCATTTATTTATAAAAACTTTTATTATATCTAATCGATTTAAGTGTAAATTTTTTTGTTTTCATATCATCCACGTAGTGTCCTATTAGGTTTTGCATTTCATACATTAGTATTAATGTTCTTTTACTTTATGACGCTTAAACTAGATCTCTTTTGTTTAAGTTTGGGTCGACAAAATTAATCGAATTTGAGAATTGGTTTAGTCTCCTGTAACACTTCTAGTTCGGTTTAATAGTGAATCGGATTTGGGGGCATTACAATAATTATGGATAGTTCTATCAATTGTCTAATTGTTAATAATTAGATGAGAAATTAACGGCTATGATGCAGGTTCATAGAGTCACATCTAAAAAAGTTCACACTCTTCTCATTTTTCGTATATGTATATATAGATAAACAAAATTAAAGGGAGCTAAAACTCATGTTTACTGTCATAGTTTAGCCCATCATGGCACCGGAATTCCATCATCCCTCAAACCTTGGCCAGCAGCCAATTATTTGTGTAAATACATACTACTGGCTTTCTTGACGGTTGTATGGCAAGGGCAACACATAAAACACCTTGATACAACGGCAAAGTGTTGTGCCGTCGGATTATATCCAATGCCATCATTTAAAGTAGTACGTACACTTGTTAGGTTATTAGCACCTCTGATCTGACCCGACCTTTGATATGGCCCTTTAGCTGCACTCAGGTTCATGTGCACTATGAATATTTAAATATTTCAATTGAGGTAAATTTATAATCCGATGTTCTTAATAACAAATAATAATAAAAGAAAACGTAAACTAAGCATATAATTATAAACATATCAACCCCGTTTACAATAAAGTACCGAGACTTTTTTTTTCAGTCTCGTAACATTTTAGTTATTTTAAAAACTCAAAAGTCGGATTCGACTTGGTATATCATGGACCGGAGTCACCTCAAAGCAAACTCTAAGCCAACTCGGAGTTATTTATATTAAAATTTTTAATTATGTAAATAAATAATTATCTGAATTTAGTATATATTACTCTTTTAGTAATTAAAATTAATAAATATGTGATTTATATTGATTAGACGTATTGCTTTACCTAATCTAAAAAGAAGATGATATGTTTTGATAACTTTCATTACTTGACTTAAGGAGTCAATTATAAAATCAGTTACTATGGAGTTATTGGAGTTTGACTCAATAAGCTATGGAGTGAAGTCGACTCCGAAAGTTTTGAAGTCACTAGCACGTAAACCCGCTCATAATACGTACGAGTCGGTTTTCCCATCTCTTATCTCACTGAGACACGATAAAACTATATATAGGTCTAGGAAAGGATTTATATAATATACTCAAAGGCAAATTACAGTGGATCTTCTTTTCAAAATCAAACTCAAGGGATCTCATAATCGAGGATTATTAATCTGAAATACCGGTTGATTAAATAGTCCGAATTAAGTGGGATCCGATAAAACACCACTTAACCTGTCCTGCAAGTAACAAAACAAACATATAATGGAACAGAATGTCCTAAACGGACCTGGAAGAAGCTTCGAGTATGTTCTCGTGCCTAGGCGGCGAGCTTTTACTCTGAACCTACACAACAAGACTAAATACTAATGCCCAATAATGTATGAATGCTACACTCCTCATCAATCCCTGCAAGACAGACAATAACAAAAGACAATCAACAACAATTTCATCTATGTCTCAACCTAGGGTATTCAATCATAAGTAATACTGACCCGACATTATGTGACATTTACAGTAAAATCATACAATCCATTCTAATCGATGATTAAGACCAATTTAATTAGCTACCTACATCTTAATTCAATTATTAACATCATGCATTCTAATTCCAGGGCATCAGAAATATATCCTCGTCCAATTAGATATTAACCATCAATCCAATAATTAGCTTAGTATTCAATTATACTAATTTGATCATAAAAACTATATACAAAATTTACAAATTAATTGTCTAAACCTAATTCACCACTATCATCCGTTAACATGCATTTGAATTTAAACTAACATCCATTTACAATCACACCATTTGCATCACAATATGATCATAAAATACTTCATTATCAAATGAAATCGGATAAAATTCTATACCTGATCGTCGGTCATGCGATGATGGCAATGACGGCCATGATTGCAGACTGTTGCCAAAGCAAGGTGACTCCTACTGAGCGGGCTAGGTTGGTGGAGCTAGTGCCCTCGCTACTAGGTTACCACAGCCGGCGGTTGCTATCCAGCTAAAAAATTCTACATGGCCGCAACAAGAAAAAGTCAGAAAAGGGGGCGGCTAGGTGGACTGGTCAGATAGGCAAGGAGGGTCTGGACAAGGGTGGTAGTAGGGAGTCAACGACAGAAATAGCTCGCCGAGGCGATCACTTGCAGTGGCGCTAGTCTTCGGAGTGAGATCCCTCAACTTAGTCCCACATCTAATACCTACTGGGATAAGATCATGTTTATAAGTAGGAAAAGACTATAGATCTTTAACTTAGTTAACCAATTTTAAAGAAATGACTTAAGGCCCATTACATTGCACTTTGGGCTGGGTTGTTACAAATGGTATCAGAGCCTCCTAGTTTCGTGTTAGATGGTGAGCTAGACTAGAGACGTTGGTTTGGTTGTCGGTCATGAGCCAAAAGAAGGTCGTGAGCTGGGGATAGAAACTGGCCAAGTGTAAGGATTTCGAGGATGAAGTTTTCTAAGGTGGGTGGATTGTGAGATCCTTCAACTTAGTACCACATCTAAAACCTACTGGGCTAAGATCTTGTTTATAAGTGGGAATAGACTATAGATTTTTAACTTGGTTAACCACTTTTAAAGAAATGACTTAGGCCCATTACATTACACTTTGGGCCAGGTCGTTACAGCCGACGGCAAGAAATGTGGTGACTTGCGTAAACCAAGAGAGGGGTTTTCAATTGGGAAGGGGATTAGTGCAATTGATGTGATCTAGGGGACGAGGAGGGGATGAGGAGGACGACGGCGGTGCATTACTGCCGGTGGCTGTAAGTCGCAACGGCGGCTTTGTTTCCGAAGTCGTCGTGCACGTGGTGGATGGGGTTGGGATTGTGTAGGGAATGTCGAGGGGAGAGTGGGCGAGCGTGGCCGGATCCTGTCGCCGGAGCCAGCAACAAGATTGCAGGCAGCTCGGGTGAGAGCAATGTGGCCGGCTAAGGAATGTATATTTACAACCCTCATAATATGAAATGCATGAGATGATTTACATTCAAACATACCTCAAACACATCCATAACACGTCAATAATAGACTCATAATACTTAACTATATTTAATTAATCACATATTATTCATTTATCAATAAAATACAAAATATACATGAGCAATTATTTTTTATAGTTGGAGGGTATTCTTTCATTATAATTTTTCCTTTTTTGGGAATTATACCTGACTTTCCCAGTATGTGGTAACATTAAAAAATTTTCTCCTTTTTTGATAAAAAGCTCATATATCAATTTTTTTTTATTTTTGTCACGGTAATTCTATGATATATTACCTAGTTCTTTCATGCCATACTAGTTAGATGTGAAGTCTTTCGCTAGAAAACTTTGTTACAAATTTCTGCGATAAAGATTAATTTGTCACAATGTAGAGGAATTTTTTGAAAATAAATTTCGAGACAAAATCCTATTTTCCCACTAGTAACATAGTTTTACATACCAGATACCATACTAATTATCATACCGGATTTATAACCGATACGAGGTATATTTGGTTCAATCAGATCCAACCAGGCTCAAGAAGTTTCTAAAGTTATAAACAAAATAATTTATTAAAGATTAAAAATATATTTTGCATCAATATTTTATTAAATAATAATTAAAATATTGGGATTTTCAATAGAAATTAGATTTTTTTAAAAAAATATATATATTAAAAAATAGGTACATATTAAAACTATTATGTATAGCTCACACTTCCGCTTTCAAAGTTGAAAGTGGCAGAGCTACGGCCTACGTTCTTTAGAGTCTTTTCCCCACGGTATCTGCGTACATTCCTCGACGGTATAATAGTCCACATCAACGTGACAAGTGCTACTCACCGTGGAAATTATGGATGATGCAAGTTACGAGTTGGAGACGAATTAGCAGTTTTTCCACTCTCCACTAGAAAAAATTTTCTGGCCGAATTTCAACTCTTAGTTAATAATAAGTCCACTAAATTAATTCCTATAAGCCCAACTCGATGGTAATTCAAAGTTCAACCACAGAAAATTGAGCAGGCCTGATTGAATATTCGATTCATATATCCTATAGTATGCAATATGGGATCAAACATAAATGATAAATGGCCAACTATACTCTATTCAATGCTAATGACATGTGTGTCCATAACATTAACAGGATGTTTGAAGTGTTACCATATATTCATTCCAATTCATAGATTAAAAATTTGCATGCACATTATGCAAGCTACTAGCGTTTGTATAAAATTATGTAACACCAGTATATAGAGATAACAAGCTGACCTCCAATTAATCAATCTGCGGTTTAACTGACATAGGACGTTATTGGTTGTTATAAGATCACCAAACAAGGTAGCTAGCCATGCATTAATGCATAACCCACAGCAAAAAACATGCATTGCCATATACATTAACCCTAATCATATTCACGAGTAGAATTCATCCACAAAAAAACTAAATCAAGGGCATGCATGTTTTATTCCATATCATCTCTCTCATGAATGGCTACTAGCAATACTCAAACACAAGAAAATGCATGCCCATATAAACACAGCCAATTATGATCTGGAATGGCTCCTACCAGATCGATCATCAGCAACATTATGCTTATCATCTTTCTTGGGAAAAGTTGGTATGGCCGGAAGAGGCTCACCCTCCTCGGCATACCCATCAATTCTGAAAAGGATACCAGGATTTGATGCATCACTCTCATAGTACAGCCATAAGCTCACAACAGCATTCTCATTCATATGTGAAAGCAGCTGCTTCCACTCTTTACTTTCAAAGGTGCAGTGATCTTCTCCTACCTTGGCTTTGATGGTCATCTCAAATGAGTCACACCTCGGCTCAAATCCATGGCACATCAACCCCCGCTGCCCAAGCATATCGTCTCTGAGGTTAGGTCGTAGGATCAAGAGTTGCAGTTGGTGGCCGGCCATACATTCTAATCTTCTCCTCCTGCTCAACTTTGTCAGCACAGGTTTGAGGAGATGGACCTGTAGGATGAATTGGGCTTCAAAATACGGAATCATTTTGTCGACTTCTATTCGCGCATCTTCGTCGTCCATGTTCATCTTCTTGGATGGCTTGATTTCAGATGCAAGGGATTTGCCCAAGGATGTGTTTGATGAAATTTGTAGTACAAAGTGGTGCCGATTGAGGGTTTTGTAGAGTGCTGATGAGAGTGAGGAACCAATGTTGTTGAAGGTGGAGGCAAACGGTGTGATTCCCACTAAGCAATTTTGATGCGAGTAAATAATGGATGAGGAACTGTTTGTCCTAGGTAAATCATGAAAAAATATTTAACTTTAATATGAACACTATAATGAAATGTTAATATTCACACTTATTTCAAGTTAATAATTCAGTTTACTAAACTCGTGGTAGTTAATTGTACATGCTACATATATGATATAGGGTGAATGTGGTGCAGAACAAGGATCATGCAATTACTGTGATGGAACAAACTGTGCTTCTGTGTAGAGATTATGTGAAGGTTAAGATTTCATGTTTCGTGAGTTAGGCATTATATTGAACTGCTAAAGATGAGGGTAGAGGTGTGAGCCACATACCCTAGTGGAAAATCAGCAATCTCGTGACAAACGCCTGTATCCCACCACAGACAAATTTGTCATCGAATTTTATCACGGGAAGGTCTTGTGGCAAGTATCTCCGGGACAAATGACCGGTCTTGTGGCAAATATCTCAGGAACGACTGACTTTGCCACCGGAAGCCAGTAGCAAGTACTTTTGTCACGGGAATTGAAATGAATTTTGCAAAAATTTCTGAGGATTAAATAATATATATATATATATATCCATTTCAACATTTAAATTAAAATTTTATAATTATAATATTATTTATTTTAATATTTATAAATTTAGTTACTAAAACATATTGACACCAACTAAGACCAATCAATCTATGAAAGCGATTTGGGTGGGGGAAGAGACCAAAGGGGGTGTCAGCCAGATAAGGCAGCTGGTAAGGCAACTGGGAGAGCCATTGACTAAAGGAGCTAGTGAGAAGAGATGTGGCTCAGAAAAATAAGAGGCTTTGATTATTTTATTTTCATTCTTATTTTGAATAATTAGCCCAAAAACTCCCACCTCCTTCCCAAAAATAATTAAATTTTTTAAATGGGCTTACACCAAGGGAAACCCATGCAAAAAAACTTAACATGGTGCTCACATGGCAAAAGTCCATGTCAAGTACTATTAAAAGGATTTTGCTATGGGCTGCCCGTGACAAAATCTTGGGCTTCCCAAAAACCCTTGTCAAACAATTTAATTATATTTTGACAGGGGCTTCAGCCGCAGGCTCCCAATGCCTTTGTCACAGTGATGGAAGGCAACAAAGGAAGAACCACCACAGAGATAAAGTAGGAGGCGGCGGTGTAAGGGCTAGGGGAACGGAGGGATGGGGACAAACGAGACTTCAACCCCATTCATTTATTATCTTTTTTGAAAAATAGGTGAGAATAATCCCACTTCCCTTCTTTATAAGAGTCACAATATATGGTAATAGTTACCACTATAAGATGTTCCTTCCAATTGCCCTCCGAGTCGCCATGTGTCCTATCTTGAACCTGCATAGACTCACTGGCAAAAAATAAGCCAAATATAACGTTATGTTAAATATAATAACAGCAAATAAAACATAAATTCATTCAGTGTTTATAACATCTTATGTGAGCTCCATGTTTAACATGTTAGTGGCCTCACTAAGCCAACAAATAATATTACAAGTGTTGATATGTATAACCAATTGGTCTAGATAGAAGTAGATAAAGGACCCATGCCCACTCATTTTGATTTGGGAGATGAACCGTTATTTTGATTCGCACTGCATCAAACCAGGTTCGATCCCAGGCCTACAAATGTACAACTTGATGTGTCATGAGAGCAAATTGTTCACAGATTTGGTTCAGTTAAATCTTAAACCCGCCAGAGTATTACTAACCTTGGATTGAGAGATCCGAATCTTTAGCAAGTACCCTAATCAATATTTGAAAAAATAGTAGAGAAAAGCCAAAGAACAAATAGGTTGCTAGAAGGAATGCACAAGCAAGAAACTGTGGCGAGAGGAGATTGCCATAGCCAAGGAGAGGGCAAGGAAGGAAGGAGGAGAAGAAAGGAGAAGAAGAGGAGAAGAGTTCAGAGATTTCTATATGCACCTATTTGTACTCTACTGCATGGAGACCCTCTTATTCAACTCTCTTTAACCCAAACGATAATTAATACCTATCCCAATTTCCAATTTAAACATTAGCCTCCTCCTTCCCATAAATCCAAGCTTTAGTACACTAACAAGTTTCGACTCCAATAATCTTCGTTGACCCAAAATAATTTCTTTTTTTTTATCTATTGAGATTGAGATCGAGAAAAAAGAGGGAAATTAATTTTTTCTCATTGGTGGGAGATCAGATGGGTGGATCACACAAAGTAATCATGATTAATTTGAAAATAAAAAAATTGTAAAACTATTATTTTTTTAAAATATATTGCATTTATGCTAATTTTTCTAAGTTGGCAATTTAAAATGTTAATATCATTTAAATTTCTTTCATGCTAATCAAACGGAGCTTAAAACAAAATATTTCTCCTTAATTATTCAGGTAAACTCGTAATTAAATATCTAATGTGTGTGACCTAAAGGGTTAAGTGGGCACCAAGGTGGACAACGGGGGCTTAATTAGAAGTGGAACAGCATGGGATAGCCAAAGAGTTGGTCACTATTGGGTAAGTGGAGTGTTAAGTTAATCAAACATAGGTCTATAAGGAAGCATTGAATATATAAGGAAGCCGGAGGGGTGGTGACTATGACAAATTACGAAATATCTATGGGCCAACCTAGATAACTGGGAGATGGGATTAATAGCCCTGGTTAGTTAATGAAGATGTGTGAATAATAATGTGAATTGGGATAATAAAGAGGCATGCACCTCTCCCTATTATCCTCCCTTAGTGTTTAGATGAGTTTGCATCGGTGGATTCATCTACACCAATTAGGATGTTTGCATGGAAACTCAAAACTTCAAGCTTGCATTACATTCTCATTCTGATTTAAGGAGTCGATGTTATTGTCAGTGAACTACCCATCAGAAGACTTAACTCCCTAGGGGAATTGAGTCTCAAAATTGTGCTGCTATAAAGTCAATACAATTCTTGTAATAAATGACTTATTCATTAATTGCACCAATATTGTAAAGAATAGACTATGAAATATCATGCTTGACATAAGTTGGTCCAGGGTTTAACTTAGCTTGGCATATGAAGGAATATATAACATGTGAAACATAACATAAGGCTGCCTTACCCTTCCTATGAGATAGCAGGTAAAGGGTGTGTGCCCTCATACTATCTTAAACCTAAGAACAAAGTATGAGAGCAAGGTTTCTATCATCCACTTAATGTGGATGCCCTCATAGAATGATTAGGCAAGATGGGCACAACCCTCTTCTAGCAATCAGAAAAGATATCGTGTCATGCACAGCCAGACATGAGTGGTACATACTAATTTTATAGATAAACCATAATTGAATAATGAGATAAATTATAAAGATATGATATTTTTACAAACTGATTTAAAAGATTAATAATATAATTTAATGAATAAATAGATTATAATAATTTTATTTTATTTATTATTCTTGCTATATTTTAATAATAAAATCTCCTACTTTTCATCAAAACATGACTTTTAATCCCCTTTTATTAATATTAGATAAGATATCGCACCATGTACGACTTATTCTACAGATAAATTTTAATTTTAGAGATATATTTTCATTGAATAATAAAATTAACTATAATAATTTAATATTTTATATATAAATTTTAACTTCGTTTAAATATAGATGCTAATTGAACAAGAAGATAAAATTATAACAATTTAGTTTTTTTTTTTTGCCGTATTTTAATTGGATAGATCTATTAGGCACTATTGAGTTCCCATTTCATTAATATACGAGTAGATACTAGTAGATTTGCCATTTTTCAAAAAAGCATCTAAAAAAACTCGATGTTTGGTTGACAAAAGCACCAACAAACTGAAGCAACAACTGCATTTTGCAATCTAAAGAAGTATAAATTCAAAACCAAGCAGCCCAGAAGTTGTATGAGCAAAATATAAAATAAGAAATATCTTGAAACCATGAAACAAACTAATTACAAGCTCAAAAAATAACAAATTACAGTTGCTATTTATTCCCAACTAATAGCTATAATATGATAAGCTGGGCATTGCATGGGACAGGTGCAATTGATCCTCGCTAACAAAACTACAAAGAACGCACATGTAACCTTTGCCGCCTTGAGGTTGTAGGTGATCTTGAATTAGGCCAAAATCCAGAGTTGTTCATAGAAAAAAAAGATAAGAATAGCATTTTACTTCGAAAATCGTTGCTTCAAAACTTAAATTCTTCGTTTGATTTGACAATGAATTTGTTGAATACATTCTGCATAACCAGTTCCCCCAGCCGGATCATCCGTTAAGTTGTTCAACAAGATGCTTTCCCTGGGTGATTCTTCTTGTCTGACGAGATGACACAATTGGAAGGAAGATGGATCAGTCTCTCTTATTCTCTTTAATAGGCTGGCTAGATAGTTTCCGTGATGTGCCATTATCACGTTCTGAAAGCGTTACCTACAAAGACAAAAATCAAAACGGAAGGGTTCAGACAAGCAGTGCCAAGTTCACGCCACAATACGATAAACATGGATGAAATTTCAACTTCAACGTCAACATAAATTGACATTTGGACAAGAACGCAAAAGAACTACCCTCGACTTATCCGGTGAATAAGCTCCGACCAAGTAAAGAGTAATTTCAGGCGACAGAAAATGAGCTAACCATATAATGAAGTAAAAACCATCATCAAATAGATAAAGACCACCTCTGGGATCCAATATAGTCGAAGTAAGCGGCAGTGGTTTGACAATGCTACCCACATCATCATTAGTAATTGGCCCCGGCGAACAAAATGAATACTACTTATTGTAATTGAATCGGAAAGGTTAAAATTCTCATCTCATAACACAATGTTGATCACATTTACTTTTTTACAAAAGAATATTTTTAGTAGTGTTAAGTTTATCCCACATCGGTTGTAGAAGGAGTTGGTGTCTTGTACATAAACTAATAGAAAAGCTTTATCCCTTAAAAATTAATTTTTAAAATAAGAGAATAATTTTGGGGCCAGAGTACCTCTTTAACTTTTGAAATAACTGTTACAAGTGACCTTTTAGGGGCCAAAATGGTGGTATGAAGGGTACCCAACTCTTTAACTTTTGAAATAACTGTTACAAGTAGGCCCAACAATAGTATCAGAGCCCTACAAGAAGGTACCCATCAATCCGAGACAAGCTTGGATAAAGAAATTTCAGCAACTTCTTAAATGATAATGTCATCATGCTATATCCAGCAGCACATCTTTCATTAACTCGCCTATCAGGAAATCCTCCGCGAAGTGGATTTTGAAATAGCTAGCCCAAATAGAGTTAAAGAACCATGTTCTGATAGCACAAGATAAGATAGTCGAGCCTCATTTTTAGCCCCGTTCTGTCGATCGGTAGCAACTATAAACCATAGTTGGGAGAATCGGCCGAGTCGGATCGGAATCGGCCGATTTAAATCGGATCGGCGTCATGCCAATCTGATTTTTGGCCCCTAATCAGTGACGGAATCGGCCGATTCGACCCGATTTTGACCGATTTATATCGGAATCAGAATTAGGGCAAATCGTTGTGAAACGGTTTTTTAAGAAAATTACTAAAATACCTTTATCTTTATATTAAATAAATTACTTATACATGGGTAAAATGGAAATTTAAAATTGACAATGACCAAAATACCTCTAAATAATTAAAGTACCTTTGTCCTTATATTAAATAAATTATTTATGTATGGGTAAAATGAGAATTAAAATTTAACAATGACCAAAATGCCCTTATATTACGAAAATACCCTTAATTTTATATTAAATAAATTATTTGTGTATAGGTAAAATGGGAATTAAAATTGATAATAACCAAAGTGCCCCC
>JAVDBV010049105.1:0-15905 GCA_032619315.1 Piper longum | reverse complement strand
CGATTCCGATTCCGATTCATTGGAAAACCGATTCCGATTCCGATTCCGATTCATGCAACCATGGTCCCAGCCACACCACAACTCCAATAAGTTCCCCTCACAGCCGGGAACAAAACCCATCCAAGTTCCACTACTGAAGAAGACTTTTGTCGTCGGAAAAGCTTCGAGAAGGGGATCGTCGGAGTAGCATAGCAGCAGAAAACATCAACAAGCAGTGAACTTTGGGCCCTCTGTACGGCCAGCCCATGCATTTTCTTAGCAGAGTGACACTTCCACCAGACTCTCCTCAACACAGCCAACAAATCCAATTCAAGAGCCACTACCACTAAAGCTCGCCATTGCTAGAAAACAGCTCAAAAGACTCTCGACGGAAAAGTGCATCGGCAACATGCGGTCATCTTTCTATCCTTTGTTCGACAGATCGGAGCCACGGCGGGACAAGCCACTACCTCCAATTGATCGATCTTGTCTCATGGTACAAACCCAAATCGAGTACAACCGTAGCAAACCGCCACCTTCACTGAAAATGACAATAGATCTTGGCTGAAAAAACAATTCCGTCAGAAGCTTCCACCATCACTACCGCTCACCAGCATCGGCACAAATAGTCAGACCACCTCCAAGCTTCTCACCAAACAAGGATCTACAAATCTAGGCAATCGCCGCCAGCCTTAGTAGTACCCCATCACCGGAGCCACCAAAGTCGTTGTTGCATTACCATCGTAATTAGGTCCATCAAACTAGTTTAGTGGACTGAGTCCACTTGCTTTGCCTGTACCCGTGACTGCTTTCTGTTGCCCATGAATCGTGACCGTGACCGGATTGCGCGAACTCAGCTATTGGCACATAACACGCCATCGACCACTTGGTGCACCCAAACTCAGCCAAGCACCTTCGTATGCCAACCAACCGGTCTGGTCCTGCATTTTCTTAGTTTAAACCAACTTGAAGTTGTTTGGTTCAGCCCATTAACACTTGAAAAATAATTTGTAAGTGTTCTAGACCTTGGATCAAGGCGAAACGTATATCCACCTTTATTGGACGCTCCGAACACAGTGGTAAGGTTATTTTGAAGATTTAAAGATAAGAAATAGATTAACTATTTTATTGAAGTCAAAGTTATCAAAGACACATCAAATTAAAAAGCTGTAAAATTTAGTATTTTGTATAAGTGAAAAATTAAAGAAGAAATAATATATTGTGAGTACTAATCTCACTATAGAGTGACTTAGGGATTCAAGTTAACCTTAAGGAACCACGTAAAATTTTTTTGTATTTTTCCTCGCTCACGACGCAATATTTTATTTTATTTTTACTCACACAATTTTTTTGAACGGCAAGTATGCTTTTGGTGCCACACCCACTCATTCAACCCGAAGTGAAGACTGATTCACACGGGCGGCAATCCCGTGCCCGAGCAATTGATCATCTCTTGCAAATAGCATTTTTTAAGTATTATTTTACCTCATAAATATTTTGACCACCTATAACTTATACGAGCTACTTTTTTAACGAATCCCACCTAATAGGGCTAGAAGCGTAGTTTGACGTGATATGTTTTCAAAATTTTAAATATATGTTAATTTAAAAGTAATTTTGATTGTAATTAATTTGATAATTAAGATAAAAAGATTAAACACATTAGGTTGATTTGAAAATTTTTAAGTACCATAATTTTTTTTTATATTTATATATATGAATTAAACTCATAACTTGAGTTAAAACTTTACATTAGCGAACTAATTGGTTTACTCGTTAGTTTGAGTCAGTTTCATGATATATGTGCTATGCCGAGGCCAACCGAATGTTATAAATGATGAAGTTCAAATATACTCGATTATATAATGATAACGTAAAAAAATAATAATAAAAAAATTATTGGAGTATATGACATTAAGCTAATTATTTTTTTATGTATTTAATCATAAAATTATTTTTAGGTCGAATAATAAATTAAGATATATTATGTAAAAGTTTGAGTGACTTATTAATATAGATTATGTTATTTTAATATTATTAGATGTATTATATTTTATTATATATTTTTAAATTTTTTAATTTTTTTAAAAATTTATTAAGAGGTAATTAGAGTTCATAACACTTTTAATCACGCGACCAAGCCCTTCTACCACCCGTTTCCCCTCCTCTCCCCGATCGCTGCCTGGACGTTTCCCCCTCTCCACGATCAACGCCGCCGAGCTCCGCCGGAGCCTCGCCGAGCCATTCCACGCCATCCTGACCGTCACCGCCTGACCTCCACGACGCGACGAAGGAGTCGGAACGCGCCGCGCTCCCGACGCCGACTCCGCCATCGCCGCCCCTTCGACCCAGACGCCTCTCCCCCCGCCGTACGCCGCCGCCGATGAGTGGGAGGAAAAATAGATGGCGGCGGATGGGGTACGCACGGAGGCGGAGGAATATGCAGCCTCCGCCGCCATCTACTGTAGCCTCGGCCCCGAGCACGCCCTCGCGGCCTTCTCCGGCCATATGCAGCTCGGCGACACCTACTCCATGCTCGGCCAGCTCGACCGCTCCATCGCCTGCTACGCCGACGGGCTCCACATCCCTCCGACCCCAGAGTCGCCGAGACCGAGACTTGCAGGTACCTTCTCCTCCCACTCATCCTCCTCAGCTATTTTAGAGGAAAAAGAAACAAAATGATATTGTTCTTGTTTTTCTTTCTAACGCAAAATCCTATAAATTTTGTGATCTTCTTCCGTAGTAATAGGTAACTTGGGTGCGTGCAATTTCACTGGAAAATTCTGTTACAACTACAAAACGTCCCCTTCGGAATCGTAACAACTTTTTGGTCACACTCCATCTCCTATCTGATCGATCACGACCCTATTCTTCTCCTCCAATATTTTTCTTATTTCCTCTTCTAAACCTCTCTCCCCCCATTCCACTCTTCGTCCACCATGGTTACTGCCAATGCTGCTCGAAACATTGTCGGCATCATCGGTATAAACACCTCTCTTCCCTCCTCCGTTTTGTGCGTATATGTGGCCATCACGTTTTGATTGTAATGTTGGTGGTGCTGTGTTTTCGTTTCTGGGTCTTCGTATACTAACTTTGTATTTGGTTTTCTGCTAGTGATCATGGTTTTACGTGTTTGTTTGAGTTTGCGTCGTCGGTTCTTTTCGCTTGCATGGAGTTGTGTGGGGTATTATTTTGGTTTTGTATTGCTTACTGTTTTGGTTTGTGGGTTTTTTGTTCATTCGTATAACAATATTGATACATTAGTGTCCGTGTAGAGAAGATTGATTGATTGATTCTGGGTTTTTCTGGGTTGGTTGATCGATGAGGGTTTCTGTCAGTATTGATACCGATCGTTTGCTAACAGAGGTTGAAGTTTTTACTTGCTTTTACGACTGAAATGTTCGCATAGTTTTTTCCTGACGAGAAGAAGGACAGCAGGTTTTGTTTTTCGCTTTTTCGGGTATTTAATACATCGTCAATCGTTGGTGCGAATTGGTTGCTGTGAAACAAATTGATCTAAAAACTGAACAACAATTCAATATCGAATTCATTTGTTTTGTCTCCCATCCTTTCTTTTCGATTAATTGACTTTTTATGTTACCGGCCAATTCGTTGATGTGAAATAAACCAAATCTTTACATTTTGTTGTTGGAATGTGTAAAAATGGCGGCGCCCTTATGCACTTCTCCATCTCATAATTTTCCATTTCATATCTATAATTCTTGTCCACCATGATTAGGCATCATCGGTATTGATCTTTCTCAATCCTCTTCTTCAATGTTTTGTACAATGCTTTGCACATTGTTGCTTTCTGTTTTTGTGTTTGGGTTTTCGTTGTATAGCTTTTTCATCATTGATGTTTTTCTAGTGTAAGCACATGAGGCGTTTTGTTTATGTATGTTTGAGTTGTTGTTGATCATGATATTCTTGTTGGGCTTGCATGGAGTGGTGTTTGGTGGTGTTAATTTATAGATTTTGCATGCTTCCTTTTTTTGGTTTGTGGGTTTTCGTGGGTTGATTGATATGCCTCTTCGTTTTTGCCTTGTCTAAATGCCTCTCTGTCATTGGTGTGATTGCCTCTCACGTGATGATTTCTCATGCTAGTGCTGCTCATCATAACATGATTGTTAGGATTATTTGCTGCTTTTTATTAAAAAAAAATCAACTTTTTTGACAACTTCAAGCCATCAAACTATTTTGTTTCCCATATTTAGTCGATCAAAGTTGCTTTATATTTACTGCAACTCTCTCTCTTTTTTCTTTTCAAGGCTATTGTTTACTAGTCTTTAATTACCAATTTTCGCCTATTTAATTTTGTCAAAAGTCTATTCTTTTTCAATCCTCTTTTTGTAACCTCAAATGGTTAATGATATATGATTTAACTTAATAACACAACTCTTATCTTCTCTTTTTCTACTAACAGGAAATGTCATCTCCTTTGGATTGTTTCTCTCCCCTTCGTAAGTGTATATACACTTACGTCAAAGATTATTGATTATATATCTTTACAATTTTACTTATTACCTTCAAATTAGTAGGTTGCATGTTAGCTATAAAAGAATTTTGGCATGATACCTTGTCTTAAGTCATACCCATATTCAATATATTTATTTTTCAAAATATTTCTATTTACATAAACCTGATTCCTAAAAATATAGTTAATCCCATATAATAACCATTACGGTTCTACTTATTCGAATTTGTTGTTTGCAGGCCGACCTTCTATGGCATATTCAAGAGAAAAACCACAGAGCAGTTCAAACCTGATCCCTATTTGGCCACTGTTATGAGCTGCATGCTATGGGTCTTTTATGGAATGCCTTTCGTTCACCCCAATAGTCTCCTCGTCGTCACCATTAACTCCATTGGCCTTGCCCTCGAAGGCATATATCTTACAATATACTTCGTATATGGTTCCAAAAGCCAACGAGTATGTACCATCGTATCTCATCTTCTAATGTATATATGTGTGTATATACATGGAAACCGTACGTATATAAAACTAATGTTGTTTGCACAGCTTAAAGTGTTCAAATTTCTAGCACTGGAGTTTGGTACAATGGCTTTGATCGTTGTGCTTGTTCTAACACTAGCACATACCTATGCAAAGAGAACTCTGATTGTGGGTATTCTTTGTGTCATCTTTGGGACTTGCATGTATGCTTCTCCTCTTACTGTAATGGTAGGCTTATAATAATCCCACTTGAACATATAATTAGCTTGTATACTTCTATTGCATGTTATGATTAATTTGTTATTCTAATTGGTATGCAGAGAAATGTTATCAGGACAAAGAGTGTTAGGTTCATGCCATTCTACCTCTCCCTCGCTAACTTCTCCAATGGTGTTTGCTGGACCATTTACGGCCTCATCGAGTTTGACGTTAACATTCTTGTGAGTTCTATCATTTCTACCATTACCCATGATCATTTCATATCATCAATCCTAGCTTTGGATTATATTATAGCATGGAATTTGAATTAGTCATCTTCAACTTGTTGCGTCCTATCTTGTACGAATACGAGTGATTTTCTGTTTAGTAATTGAGAAATTCTAGGAACTGCCGTATAGGTTGAATTTCAATTGTTTGTTTAGATTTTGTGGGCACCTTCTCCCTTCTTTCTAGCCATCTGCTCCTCTTTCCTATCGCACTTTGATCTTTTTGTGATCTAAAATAATGATGAGCAGTGATTAATTGGTTGATTGAATTTTTTTGTTTACAGATTCCTAACGGGTTGGGAGGGATCTTTGGGGCGATCCAGTTGATCCTCTACGCTTGCTACTACAGCTCCACGACCTGGGAGGACGAAGTTGATGACAAGCAACAGACAGAGCTTGGGCCGCTCCCAACAACAAACCCATCTTCAGTTACACCTCAAGTGAGGCGTGAATGAGAAGGAAGAAGATTGGTCATTGCCACTCTCCACAGTATCCTCATGTCCGGGTCGTTTTTTAGGTGCAGCTTGATTTGGGTTGATACCTTTTGTGTTTTCTTTTTGGTTTTTGGATTACTTGTTGTATGGAAAATTATGTCTCTTCGTTAATATGCACTTGGCTGAGGATTTTTATGGAAGTAAAATTCTGGGTTTTTGCATTTGGAAGGAAGCAATCAAGTATGAGAACACGACGATCGGAAATTTCTGGGGTATCTTCACTGTCGTTCTTCATGCATGCCTCTGCAACTACCGGATATTTTTATACACATTAAACGTATATAGCTAAATATTTAAATTGATAATCCAACTAGTGCATAAGATAATTAAGATAAATATAATTTTTAGCTAGTCGATTTGTTATTATAAACGAGCCCTCCATATGAATTTTCCTGTGTTATGAATTTAAAAAAATCTAGAGGTTAATCAGGCTCAAATATAATTTGACTCAATATCTTTTACTAGGTATAAAATCGGTCCTGAGTCAATCTAAATGAGTGCAAGTCGTTATAGCTCAAATTAATTTTCTTTTAAATAGCCCAAATTAAAGATCCTGTGGCTGTTGACTTAAACTTGAAAATAAATAAGTAAAATTATCTGAATCTGATGATAAATACGTCTTTAAATAATTTAATGAGTACCTTAATTATAATTTAAAATATAATCCACATTTTGGAGTATATATGAAGAACGCGAATTGATAATGGGTTGTTGCTCAATTCGTTATGTTTGACATTTATCTTATTTATATCTCAGTAATTTCAAAATATTTTACCCTTATTTAATAATTATTCGATTGTTATGAGTGGCACAATTACATAAAAGCATTTATCATTATTATTTATTATTTTCTTTACCATTTATCATTAATTCACCATTTATTATTTTCTTAACCGTTTGTTTTGACCTAAGATAAACAATTAACAATTAGTAAATTTTAATTTAAAACTATAATTCATTGGCAATATAAAACTCATATTAAAATCACAAATTTAATATTATTTGTACTATATATTTATGACAAACAAACATTAAAAAGATATAATAATACAAAATTTAATGAAATATATTAATAATAATATTTTTTATTATAAAAAAACAACTATAGCATAAATCGGTAAAATGGTACGGTTAAGGGCTTCATCGTTATCATTTTTAAATTATTTAATTATGCAACATCGTAATTTATAAATTAGTAATGATAAAATTTTTGTTATTTTTATTATTATTATATAAAATCATTTTTAAAAAGTTTTTTTATTATTTTATTTGAATACAAATATATAAATTATAATTTTTTTTTAAAAAAAACAAGGAAATGAAATGGCCCCACCTATGGTTAGTGGAAGGCCGTAGATGACACATGGCAAAGACAACGCAGTGAAGGGCCCCACCCTTATCCTTAACACGAACCTTATCATGAGAAATCTTCTTCTGCTTCCTTCCTTTGCCAAAATACACGCAGCTTCCACGTCGCCTCTTCCATGGCCGCCCTCCTCTCCTACCACCATCCTTTCCTAGCCCAACCCGCCTCCGTCTACTCCCCTCCCACTAGAACATGCACCAAGCACTCCTCCCTTGTGCCCCGTCGTCTCGGCTACCCGTCTTTCTCTGTTCATGCTCAGCTTCCCACATTTTCTAAGGTTTTTATTTTTATTTTTTTTATTTCATAGCTAATTACTGAGTTTCCAAATTTGAGCTAGAAATAATGCTTTGTGGGACGGGTATGTGAAATGGGTTGATAGTGGATTGTGCTGATCTTAGTCTGCACTCTGCAGCGTGTGCTGTATCTAGTTCTCTGTTTTAGTGTTGTAGTATTAGCTGGTGAATTTTCGGACTTGAGCCGTAACTATTGCTTTGCGGGATTGAAATGTGAAATCATGAATTGGTGGTAGGTTGTGCTGATCATAGTGTGCAGCTTGTGCTTTGTCCAATTTGTTTGTTTAGGCTAGTGAATTTTCAGACTTGAACTAGAAACATTGCTTTGTGGGATGAAAATGTGAAATGGTGGTAGATTGCTCTGATCAGATTGTACATTTTGTGCTATGTTCAGTTTCTTTGTGGTAGTTAGTGTTAGTTAGTGACTGTGGTGGATACTGGAATGGCCCCTTTTCATCTTTTTAGGAGCTTGGTCTTGCTTCTTTGGTTCTATAACAATGTTATCTCAAACTCCACTTCTTCTTTCTCGTTTAGTACATGGTCTTGTTTATTGTTGGGGCTATTTGGCATGGTATTGCATGTTTTTCTATGATACCTGGGATAAGATGTTCATTGCAATTTCTCAAATGAAACAATTTTAGGTTTGTGCGAACAAAGGCAACTCCTTTGGCTTAAAACAATGCACATTGTCTATGGCATTGGCGTTTGGACTGGTCATGGGTACCCCAATGTTCGATTGGCCTGCCTATGCTTCTCCTGCTAACAATGCGTTGTCTGACTTGTCGGTGTTGATCTCTGGACCACCTATTAAGGATCCAGGCACCCTGTTGAGAAATGCATTACCTATCGACAACAAGGCTGTTAGGGAGGTGCAAAAGCCGCTAGAAGATATAACAGAAAGCCTCAAACTTGCTGGTGTCAAGGCACTGGATTCTGTTGAGAGGGTATGTTAATTTGAACAATTAGATTTTCATTGCATGATTGTGCTTCTTTTTTATGTTTGCCTATTTCCCCAATTTCATCACACCACACTAGTTTCTTTGATGCATTATTTGATTGGCATTATGACATCTATGTGTTATTGCTTTGTTGATAATTGTTATTCTTATTTGAAAGCCAGAATGTGAGACAAGCTTCCCGGGCTCTCGAACAGGGAAAATCTTTGATTCTAGCAAGTGTAGCTGATTCAAAGAAAGAAGAAGGGCAGCAACTACTAAATAAGTTGGCCAATGGAATGGATGAACTCCAAAAAATTGTTGAACAAAGAGACAGAGATGCAGTAGGGCCGAAACAAAAAGAATTACTGCAATATGTTAGCAGGTGATTTATTACGTTGCTGTCATTTATTTTGTATACTTTTCCTTTATTGACTTAGATCTTAGAATTTTGATTTTTATGTTACTTTTTATTGAAGCAGCTATTGATTAAATGAAATGGATTACGGCAAGCTTTATTTTGTGATGATTGTCACCCTTGAAAGTGTCTGATCTTATCAATATTATTGCTTTCTATTTATTTGCTTTGTCAAATCCTTGCAAACTAATTTTATTTTTTTTTAAAAAAAGCTAAGCCCATACTGCCAATAGATTTGTGATGAAAAATTTCTTATTTTTGTTCCTTGTTTTTGTTTCTGTTTCATCTCTTCTTTTATTTTTGTTTCTCACCTATTCATAATTTCATTTTTGATAATGTTATAAATAATTCGTCCAATGTAACTCTTGGCATTACTATTGGTTAAATGGAATGGATAACGATAAGCTTTCTTTTGTGTTGAATGTCACCCTAGAAAGCGTCTGATCTTATCAATATTATTGCTTTCTATTTATTTTCTTTGCCAAATCCTTGCAATTTTTTTTTTTGTTAAAAGAAAAAGCTAAGCCCATACTGCCAATAAATTGGTAGATTTGTGATGAAAAGTTTCTTATTTTTGTTCCTTGTTTTTGTTTCTGTTTCATCTCTTCTTTTCTTTTATTTTTTGTTTCTCACCTAATCTTAATTTCATTTTTGACAATGTTATAAATAATTCGTCCGATGTAACTCTTGGCATTGCATTTGCTAGACCATGCTATCTATTATGTATCCTTTAATGGGCTTGTTGCTAAACTTAAGCAATAACAAATACATGAATTTAATTTTTATGGTTCAAGAAATATATTTATTTAGAGGCATTTTTAGTTGGACTAGAGGTTCCTACATTGTTTGATTATCCATTCTCTAGGGGGAAGAAAAATAAAGAAGACATGTTTTCTTATATAATCTTTCATTGACTGCAGCTGAGATCTTCCTACGACATTCGATTTCTGCAGTGTTGAAGAGGACATGGTGGATGGCTTCCCTTATGAAGTGCCGGAGGAATATAGCAATATGCCCCTTCTGAAAGGAAGAGCCACTATTGATATGAAAGTTAAGGTGAAGGACAACCCCAACATTGAAACATGTGTATTCCGCATAGTCCTTGATGGATATAATGCTCCAGTAACTGCTGGAAACTTCCTTGATTTGGTTGAGCGACACTTTTACGATGGAATGGAAATTCAAAGAGGTACTTCTCAATGAAATCTTCCTGTCCAAATGTTGTTGGTCGGCATTCTTCTTTTTTGACAATTATATGCTTTTCTTATTACCAATACATTTCTTTGAGACGGGTAATGCATGATCATTAGCGGCATTGTAGTTGGGCAACCTTTAAGAGCTAAATGTAGCTGTGTATGATAATTCAAATAATGGAATGTTGTCATTTGATTCAGGTGGACTCATCTTGATCCTTTTTTTTTCAGCTGATGGTTTTGTAGTACAAACTGGTGATCCTGAGGGGCCTGCAGAAGGTTTCATTGACCCTGGTACGGAGAAGATACGAACAATTCCTTTGGAAATCATGGTTGATGGAGACAAAACACCAGTTTATGGTGAAACTCTAGAGGTAAATTTCTAACCTTACCTTCAGTGTACTTGAGCTAATTTTCAACCATTGTTTTGTGTGCAAGTAGTAGTACTTATTTGCTCAAATATATTCCATTACTTGTTCAGAGGTTATACTCTTTATACTGATAAGAGATTAGTAGGTATACTAATGTTGCTAGTGTCAGCTTGTTTAGCTGCTAAGAATATTTTTTATCTTACAATGCGTTACCTGTTGCTAACTTTGCCATATAGGAGCTGGGTCGGTATAAAGCTCAGACAAAGCTTCCTTTTAACGCATTTGGGACAATGGCAATGGCGAGGGAGGTATGACATTGTCAACAAACTAAGTAGTCTACTCTGCAAAATTTGCATTCTTCAATTTGAGTTATGATGAGCAATTTTTATTTTGTGCCTGTGATAAAATGGCAGGAATTTGATAACAACTCAGCTTCTAGTCAGGTATTTTGGCTATTAAAAGAGAGTGAATTGACTCCAAGCAATGCAAATATATTGGATGGGAGGTATGCAGTCTTTGGGTATGTTACAGAGAATGAAGATTACCTAGCAGACCTCAAGGTTGGAGACGTAATTGAGTCCGTGCAAGTTGTTTCTGGACTTGATAAACTTGCCAATCCAAGCTACAAAATTGCTGGTTGATGAGTTTCATTTTTTTTTTTTGCTATCTGTATGGTACATTGTTCTTCCTTAATTTCCATGAGGCTTGTCAAAGTATTGCTCTTAGCATCAAAATTTCAACTGGGTTGAGAAAATTAGTAGAGATTACCCATAAAAGGCGACAGTTGAAATAGATTATCAAGCTTTGCAAAGGCTTTCTATGCTGACAGCCATATAAAAATTTGCCATTTGCTTTCAGTGTTCATAATTGTAGGACATTATCATCAACTTTTTTTTACAGAAATTATCATAAAAAACTGTAGGCAAATGACTGAGAGATTGGAGAAATATAAAATGTGCTAATAATGATTCCACTAGTTATCATCATTTGAAGACAGCAGTTCAATTTATCATATATGTCCATATATTTTGAACAAGCCAATGACTTCAGAAGCAATTTACAGAAGTTCCATATCTCCAATCGATTATATCAATATCAACGTGGCCAACCATTCTTAAAAAATAAAAATAATTAAACAAAAAAGTAAAAGGACTTCATCAGAACATCTCATTTTGAGAGACGAGTTTAATCAATTACCAATTGTTGCTCCTATCGTAAACTTCAAATTCTCTATATACGTGAATCAAACACCATTAAATAACACACGCCAAAGGCAATGGCCTCATCCCGCCTTTTGAAAAAAATTTTGCGGGAGAAGTCACGTGTATACACTCTTTAAGGGCCTCTGTACTTGCGAAAACACATACAAGCCTGCTACTGGTCTGGAGGTATCATACCTCCACCTTTCGATGTATCAATGGCCTCCAACATGGTTACCACTTCATCCATTTCTGGCCTTTTATCTGGGTCCGCATCCCAGCATTTTTTCATTACATTGGCCAGTGAGCTAGGGCAGCAGCGAGGGATATCAGGCCTCAAATTCTGCAACATTTCATAAAGATCAACCATCAGTTAATCAATCTTAAATTAAATGCATGACATGGGTGTCACAGACGAATATGGATGCCGAATGAATCTACTTACATGGCGTACAACAGCAGATGTCACCTCAGAGAAGCTGAGATCAGGATATGGCATATCACAGCAATAAATTTCCCACAGACAGATGCCAAAACTGTACACGTCACATTTTCGGTTAATATGAGTTGCCATTCAAAACCTGTATATTCAAGAGAAAACAACAACGATTGTCCGATTATGATCTTGGAAATCCATTGGAGAAGATAAGAAGTTATCTAGTGAAGCATTGTAATTAAAAAGCACCTCAGGGGCCATATAACCCAGCGTTCCAGTCTCACCCGTCATGTAATTCGGGTTTTGAGCTTCCACACGAGCAACTCCAAAATCCACAATTTTTACTGCCCCAGATCTATCCAAAGCATGTTTTCTGTCTTAACATCCCTGTGGGCTATCTTCTGTGAATGAAGATAAGACAGCCTAACAAGGAGAAACAATTAAATGAGCTGATTTTCACGAATAAATAATTAAAATTTTATATGTATTGTAAAGTATGTGAACTTGGTGGAAGATTGGATATGACGAGCACGATATCTACAGAAAATAACAGAGAGGTATTGAGTAATATACACTAGGATAAGCTTACCCTTTAGCTAAATCTAGTGCCAACCGAATAACAACGCGGAAAACCAGCTTCCTCCTATGATTTTTCATGAGATAATTTTTCAGCGCACCCCCGGGGAGGTACTCAACCACGACACAGCAAACACTACTTGGCATGCCAATTTGGCCGTTGTCCGCTTGAATGGTCAATTCGGCTGAGCCCATAGTGGCACCTATGAACTTCACCAAGAATCTATCTTTTAAAACAAGGCACGGAAAACCACTGCATGTACCACTAAATTGCATTACTAACTCCATCAAAATGAGGTAAAAAATCCCAAGTTCCTGGTGTATGCGTGTACAACGATGAGATGGAAAAAGGGAAAAGCTTGGTAGGTATGCGTGTACCAAGTAAGTCGTGTACTTTTTTTAATCAGTAGTAGAAGAAACATAAATGCACTAGTAAAAGTCAGTAAAAGAAATGGAAGAAGGACCACACCTTAGTGACATTAGGATGATCAAGCTTATGCCAGACAACTACTTCTTGAATAAAAGAAGTCCGGAGTGAAGAAATTTCAGCCTCTGTTCTGCTTCCCTCTTGCCCCCAATCAAGCAGCTTCACTGTAAAAGTACAAAAAATAATATTAAACCAACTGTGCCAAAAAAAGTAAAATTTTAGTTTAATCTGATACACATGACAATTCCAAAAAGTCAGAGTTCTTACAGCATGCAAGTCTTATCTAGCACAAGCAAACAATTCTAGTAAACGAGGCCAAAGTCGGCCTATTCTGCCACTTAATGCTGGAGATTTTGCACATTATTGACAGCCAATTGAAGTTCAATATCAAAATTTGACATCTCATTACTACGTGCTCCAGGTATGAGATAGACACGAATCTTACTTGGACCGTGTCACAAGGCTATTGTCTTTGGGTAATAATAATAATAACCAACAGGGATTGACAGTAAGCCAAATCTATAGATAACTTAGCCAACCGTAAAGTAGGAAAACCAAAAGAATATCTTAACCGGTCGACATAAAAAGAAATAACCAGTTGCCTTTTTTTCTACAATGGGACCGTGATACCAAATATACAGACCTTCGACAACCAGGAAAAAAAAACGATCAATTTCCAAAACGAGACGATGCTGACCACAAATAACACCAGAGAAAAGGTACCCATCACACAAAGACTCCCGTGAACATTACGGGTAGCTAGAGCAGTGCTCATAGAAAGAGCCTGTAGCTAACATTGCAAAAGCGCACATATTGATGCAATCCAGATACACGGATCCCAAAAAAGCTTACTAAAAAGTACAGGAAAAAAAAAGTTATCTACACACATCAACGACAAACACCACCCAACACTAATCTCAAATTCTCGCTAAACATAAATAGTTTCTTACAATTTCATGCTTACTATAGTAGCAAGTCATGAACAATTAATGATCGCAGTCTTAAACTAACTGCAATCAAGCTAAGAAAAGAAACAACCTTTTTTGTTCTATCAACCATCAACAACTCAAATTCCCACACAAAACAGCTAAAAAAGAAGGGATCAATTGATGAACAAAAGAAATAAGACCAAACAAAAACAAGAGGGAGAGGTGCCTTGCACCCTCACCGGCGACGTCGAGGCCGTCGTAGATCCCGCGGTGGACGGTACCGAAGGTGCCCCGGGCAATCACGGTCTTGATGACCAGCTTGGAATGGTCGATCTCCCAGTCCGCCCGCGCCGCCGCGCCCTGCTGCTCCCTCCACTTCTCCATGGTGCGCACCCGGATGAGGTGCCGCTCCAGCTGGTCATCGAGGCTCTTGAGGTCGATTTGATCCGCCCTCACGGACCCCTCCCCGCTCCCTTCGCTCATCTCTACCTCCGCCTCCACCGCCTGCAGTGCAGTCCACGACTGCTAGGGGGCGTCGCCGGCAGCCAGCCGAGCCCCCGGCGGCGGCGACACGATGTTTCAACTTTCGCTCGTGTGGGCCTTTTATTGAATGGCGAGGCCCATTCGATGATGGGGCCATTCGAGGGCCCATACCATCCTCATTCTTTGTTTTTATTAATAATCTAAAAAGTCAACATTATTAAGTTTTTTATTGAACTCTTTCATCTTTTTGTACGTAAGCATCCAATTCTTGGGTACGGTGTAAATAAATAAAATTTGCTCGTAAATATTTTATATTCAGTTCGATTCAATTTAAATTTATAATTATTAATTTTATATTTAAAAAAAATATTCGCTGAATAGTTCATTGAATAATAAATATTCAACTCGATTTGACTCGAAACTAAAATTCGATATATTTAAATTCAAAAAAAAAAACTTAATTCAACTCAACTCGTTAATATTTTTGAGGTCACGTTGAATTTATATAGTGTTAGAAAAAATTTTAATCATATATAAATCGAGCACGAGCTAAACACAAATATTTACCTTACTTGAAGTCGATTAAAAAATATAACGATTTAAACACAAGTCAAGCCCAAGTATTATGAATTTTAGATAAATTTGGCTTAACCCATAATATATTAAAGTTCATCAAACACTCAAATAAGTTCAAATATATTTGCTAAAAATTAAGTCGAATTTAAAAATATTCCTATGCTCGACTCGACTCATTTGCACCCCTATTCTTAGAGACTATTCTATTTTTTTTAAAAAAAACTTCTTTAAAATATTTTTAATATGTTTTTTTTAATATTTTGGGTCTTGCTAACCAAAATATTCGATTGGTGGAAGTGTCAACACAATCAATCTAGAAAGTTCCAATCCCAAACTCCCAATTGGTAGAAGATTGCCATCTTTAATATAGACAAAGAAGACTCTTGTTATATAAAAAAGTTTAGACTTTTACCACTTAAAGAGGGCTCTAATTTCTTTCCTTTAAAAAATCCAAAAAGGGTTAGTCCTTTTTACTGTCCCTGGTACCATTCGGCGCTATTCTAAGCATCATAATAATAATTATACTAACTGTCACAGGTCTGATCTAGGGTCTTATTTTTCGCCCTAATCTTTCCCGTGCGGCGTGTTTCCCTCCTCGGAACCACCAGCCTACAGTGCTATGCAGCCAGCACTCTCATCCTCCTCGGTGCGCGTTCGATACCATAACTTGGCATCCCCCGACATGAACATACTGGCCATTGAAACTTGGCGATCTTCAGGTATATTTGCAGCAACAAAGTACTCTTGCATATCCCAAATGAAATTCTCTAGATCCTTGGCCGATCTAGTTC
>JAVDBV010049104.1:0-12369 GCA_032619315.1 Piper longum | reverse complement strand
TCAGTACACGTGTTCTGAAACATACTCGACTCGAAAATAACGGTCGAACCGACCGGTTCTAAATATACAACCCTGACTCGAATCGTGGGTTTTACATAACCAGCCACGTGTAGGAATTTTGGAGACGAAATTTTCTAAGGTGGGTGGATTTTGAGATCCCCCGATTTAGTCCCACATTTAATACCTACTAGGCTAAGATTATGTTCATAAGTAGGAATAAACTATAGATCTTTTTTAAGGTTAACCATTTTACAGAAATGACTTAGGCCCATTATGTTGTACTTTGGGCCTGATCGTTACAAATAAAATAAAAACTCAATACTAACATGAGATTAAATAAGAGAATCAGTCAATCAGAATATTTTTTTTTAAAGAATACAATAAAAATGTCCCGCAACTTAGAGTTAGGGTTTTTGTAACACCCCAAATCTGGTTCATGCTCGTGAACCGAACCAGTATGTTACAGGCCCCGGTTAGGTCGGCTAACTCGAACCTAACTAATACGGATCCAATCTTGGCATCTTAAGATGAAGATGCGACTTATCATACATTCATGAATGCATAAAACCCTAGCAGGATACTACATGGATTACTTGGCAATCAATTCATACGAAAGTAACAATTTTAATAAAATGAATAAAAATTCCAAATTAAAACAGACAGGGCCTCTCCTAAAAATATAATTAGGGGCTACCCTATCAATATAATATACGTATATGCATATAAACACATATCAAAAACTACATTCACACAGTCTAAACTACTATAGCTCAATCTGAAGCTTGTGTCTCAGCCCACTTGTGTCATCGTTCATGTCATGTCTCAACACTTCATCAGATCATCACACTTTTCATCTCTTCACATTAATGCTAATGCAATAAAATCATAAACAAAATATTAAACCATCGTTCACCAAACATATGTGTGTGTGCAGAAGACCTCATTGCTTCTCTGTCCAACTGGCACATCCATCTCGTACTCGTCACTTACATATAGTATGAAAACCGTTAGTAACGAGTGTTATTGGTTCAGAATATAACTAATAACAAACTGGCTATGAGAGCAAACTCTCATATGAAATAAAAATCTATATACTCCTCTTGAATCTCTGAAGGGCATCTACTGACGAGCCACTGGGCTGCAGACCCGGTAGCATCTCGAACTGACTGATATGCTGTTGCTGTTTCCTCTCTCGGCATTTTCTTACTTCATTTTCTAGTTTCGAATCCTAAGCCATATCGTTACCTCCATATTTCTTCTGGCCTTGAGCATGAAGACCAAGTATTCTCAGGCAGTCGTCTTCAGTACCCTTTTAACCACAAGTCATGACATGCGCTGTACTAAATAGTACCCGTAAACCTCCACATTCTTCGGGTGTGAGGAGCTCAAACGCGGAGTTGTCGGGATCCCTCAGGAATGGAACAATCCGCAGCACTAATCCAGAGCTCGCTTTGGCTGTCACGGCATTCGCTCATGGTACGTGAAGCCGATTTTTCCATCTCTCGTCTCACTGAAAACTCGATAAAAATATATATAGGCCTGGGGAGGGATTTATAAAATAGGCCCGAAGGCAACTTGTGGTGGATCTTGTTTTCAAAATCATTCTAGAGGGATCTCATCCTCGAGGGTTCTTAATCCGGAAAACAGTTCGGTTAAATGACCCGAGTTAAGTGGGATCCAATAAAACACCACTTAACCCGTCATGCAAATAATAATCAAACCTATAATAGAAAGAGCGTAAAAGTAGAGGTGAGTCCGAAACGGACATGGTAGAAGCTCCAAGCGAGTCATCACGCCTAGACGACGAGCTTCTAATCTATACCTACACATCATAGCTAAATACTAACGCCCGATAACTAAATGATGAATCAAACTCATGAACATCGCACACAATGCAAATCAACAATCATTTGTGTATTTAATTCTAAGTCATCCTATTCATACTAATTTTACTGTGTTTTTCTAAATTACATCATTGTCAATTATCATGCTCATACTCGATCTATCTCATTAGATCACTTAATATTCATTTCATACTTAATCACATAATATAAATCTTTACTTCATTTACAGTCAGACCTTTATTATGACAATTAATCAACCGTAGCATGTTGTGCTAACAATTATCAAATCTAAATACTCAAGTCAAAGGTAATTATACCACGCGTCGTCGTTAATTGGCGACGACTAGGGTTTTATCGTGTGTGCATCTCGAACCTCGAATTTGGTGCTCGACAACATCCGAAATTCTACCGGGTTCGACTGGGTGAACTCCGCAGAAGATCCGGCAAATTCCAGCAATCTGGTTTTCTAGCAAATCCCGGCATTTTTTCGGCGAGTTCAATGGTTTTCCGATGACTTTCTAGCGGTTTTTCGGCGACAGTCGCCGACGACGTCTATTGGCCGAATAGTGGTCGTATTAGGTATCATCGGAACCATCTCGGCGAGCCTGACGCATCTGTAGCATCGGCATGGCTGACGGAGGTCGCGGCTCACCAAAAAATGGCTACAACAGGGCGGCGGCTATGGGTGGCTACATCCGACCGGCCAGGGCGGCGATGGGCTCCGATCTGGTTGGGGAAGGAAGCTGGGTGGTCGGTGACGCCGAGTTGACCACTAGATGGCGACACGAACGCATCGCGGGCGCGGCGCTAGGCGTGGCGATTCTGGCGGTTCGGTGGCCAGACGGTGGCCGGTCTGAGCGGCATGGCGACGCTGCGCTGGGGCTAGGAGGCGATGATCGAGGCAGGGCGTCGCCGACAACGGCAGTGGTGGTGATGCATAGTGGGGGTGGCTAGGGTTTTGGAAAGGGGAGAAGGTGGTGTCGGGGAAAGAAAACTGGTTGTGGCATACTTGTAAATAAAACTTGACTCGACTCTGAGTCGAATCAAAATAATTACTAACTCATAATAAATTCTAAAAAAATCTAAAAAAATTGAAAAAAATCCCAGAAAATAAAATAAATACACAACATCCGAATGTCATGATCTATAACTAATAACCCACCCAAACTACCCCATAACACATAACGCGGTAAGCGGTGTAAAACTATTTCTACAATCACAAAATGAAGAAATCAAAAATCATTAACTGTATACTCTCATATATTCTGATAACTCATTCTTTGCTTATTCATGACGTTATCATCATATACTCGGGTACACATGACCCTCATGGCTCATACATGCAACTGGCGTCGGCTTAGTATACGTGTTCTAAAATATACTCAATTCAAGCTGACGGCTAAACCGATCGGCTAACAAATATAAAACCGTGACTCGAATCACGGGTTGTACAGTTTTACTGTTGTCAGCCGGTCTGTCCGAGTTGGTTTAGCTTTCAAGACACGTGCGCAGGGCTGAGGCTGACCATGTGCATGTGCTATGAGGGCTTATGTATACCCAAGTATTTAATAATAGCTCCACATACGTATCAGCAGACTGAGTTATCAGTAGATATGAAAGTATACAGTTAATGGTTTTGTTTTTTTTTTCATTTGTGACCGTAGAATTAGCTTAGGCCGAATAACGCATTAAGACGTGTTAGATCATATTGGGGTGGGTTATTAGTTATAGACTATGTCATTTGGATGTTATAGTGTTTGTTTTATTTTATGGGCTTTTTCATTTTTTTTCTAGGATTTATTACGAGTTAGTATTATTCTTGACTCGTACCAGTGTTGATTCAAGTTTAATATATAAGTTTGCCACTGACCACCATTTCTCATCTAAACCCCACCACTCCTATTCTCCGCACCCCCCCCCCCTCCCCCCAAACAAGAGCCACCGCCCTGGGTTATCGCTGCCACCACCGATTGCCACCCCACCGCCATTGACGCCGTCCAACACGATGCCGGAATCGCCCGCAAATTTGTCGCTGCTCCCGTTGACAATCTGCCGCCGTCTGTATCGCTTCACCACCACTGTGACACTGACGCTCCTCCCGTCAACCTCCCTGACATTTTCCCTCTCCCTAGCATCGCCATCGAGGCCGGCCATGGGCCCAATCTGAGTGACCGACCGCTCCGGTCGAACTTGATGCCACCATAGCGGTCATTGCCACCGCAACCGTCCTCACCGTCACCACCATTGGGATGAGCTCACCGAGCCGATGCTGACCCTTACTCTTGATTTCCCTACCAAAATAATCGCAGGAAAACCGTCAGAAAATGCTGAAAAATCAAATTCACCAAAATTTGTCAGAAATCACCAGTATTCCACCAAATTCCTTTGGTCGAACTCTACGGACGCTATAGGGTGACAAATTCGAGCCTCTAACCGCATGAGGTATAATTTATTTTAAATTCATTATATATAGGTAATGATTATTAGAATAATATGTTAGGATTTTATGATTGATGTGTTAGATATTTTCATGTTAATAAAAATATGAATACATGTGATTGTGTGATATTAAAACGAATCCTAAAGAATTAATTAGAAAGACTAAATAATTGTTATCATCTAATACAATGTAGAGTAGGAAAACTTATATTGATTATTAGTTATATGTGTTGATTGATGCATGGGTGATGTGAGTATTATATAGGTTGTATATGCATCATGAGCGGGCGTTAGTATTTAGTTTTGATGTGTAGGTACGGAGTAGGAGCTTGCCGCCTAGGCGCGTAAACACGCTCGAAGCTTCTACCAGGTCCGTTAGGACACGCTTCTCAGGTTTTATCGCTCCATTCTATCATTGATTTGATTTCTAAGTTGTCGGACGTGTCAGGTGGATGATTTATCGAATCCCACCAAACACGGGTCATTTAGTAGATTATTTTTTGGAATTAACAACCCCCGAGGATGAGATCCCTTGAGTTTGTTTTCGAAAACAAGATCCACCTCAAGTTGCCTTTGGGCCTTTTACAATGAATCCCGTCTAGCTCTATAAAATAATTTTTATCGAGTTTTTAGTGAGACAAGAGTAGGTGAATCGACTAGCACATTCTACAAGTGGGTGTCGTGTCAGTCAAAGTGGGCTTTGGATTAGTGAATGGAATGTTCCATTCCCGAGGGATCCTGATAACTTCATGTTTGAGTGCCTCACACCCGAAGGACGTGGTGGTTTACGGTACTATTAAGTACAGTGGGTGTTTGGACTCATGGTTTAAAGAGTACTGAAGGCGCATTTTTTAGAGTACTTGGCCTACGTGCTCAAAGCTAAGAGGACCATGGACGTTTTCTTACTTTATATGTAGGCGAGGAAGATGAATGGAACATGATGGCCTCAACGAAGGAGTAGTGATTACATTGCACACGCATACCTGACACCACGCCGACTTTTGCATATGATGTGATGTGGTTTGAATGATGTTTATGATTTACATATTTGCGTATATATGCATGTGTTTGTGAGGCTCGCATGCCTTGTTTTAGAAATGTTTGGACTCTTTTAGAAATATTCTGGAAATATTTTGGTGAAAGTTCTAAATGTTCAGGAATGGTTGCTATGCTGAGATGAGAATGAACCAAATGTGATGAACATGATTTACAGATAGGGAGAAGCCCTGATTGCGACGTGTGTCTATGCTTTAAATCTATTGTGGTGTAAATTATTGTTTTTATATATACACTATATTGTGCCTTATTTTAATAGGTCGCCCCTTATTACACTTTTAGGGGAGATTCTATTTTATCCCATAATTTTGCGTGAATTTCTGTTTGCTATTTTAATTATTTTTTGTGTGACCATCATCACAACATTTATGTAGCTTCCTATTAGGGTTTTGCATCTCATCCATACCTTGTTTGCGCATTAGCGGCGTACTCCATCTTGAGACGTCGATAAGGTTATATCGTAGCCGTTTAAATTTTGGGTCAACCAAATTAATCAGTTTACAAGTAGTTCAATTCATTGTAACGGTTCTGGCCTAAGTTAAAAGTAAACCGGATTAGGGTATTACAAAAAATACCTAATGCAAATAGTCATAGGGTCAAATCTCGTTAACCTTAATTTTTTTTAAAATAATAATAATAATATCTTTCACGGTAAAGTGTCATGAGTTCATACTCGACTATCCATAATTTCTAACTTTCTATTAAGAAGAGTTTATCTAATTATTTTTAAAAATAAAATAATTATATATATTTTTAATTTAAATAAGATATATTTTTTAAAATCAATCATAATTTATATCTAAGATATTAAATTATTATATTTTGTCTTATTATTCAATGGGAATTTATATATAAAATTAAAATTTATTCGAAATAGGTCGCATGTAGCGAAACATGCTGCCTAAACGCTATATATTTCTTTTTAAAGTCACAGCCCTGCGCATGATAAATAAAGATTTTAAAAATATACTTTTTGACGTAAAAATAAATGGATACGTAATTGCACTCCGCCGGGCGTCTACAATTTCTGCACCAGAGCCGCATGATTAACCGTTAACCATATCTTGACCAATGAGAATTTTCACTTGGATGCCGATGGGGCCATCCAGAAGCTGGGCAGCTTTGAAGCAGACCATATTACATTACCAAAGTAAGATAATCTGTCCTTAGCAATAATAACCGTGCATTCAAAATAATAATAATAATAATAATAATAATAATAATAATTATTGTGCAGTCAAAAAGGAAAATAGTAGAAAAAACCCGTGAAAAATGTAGTCAAATGTGTTCTACATTATAACTAAGACGAATAGATGACTTTCTCTTTTTATCCTTCCAAAGCAAATATGTTCGATTTAGAATTAAGAAGGTGTGAAACACAGCATATTGTGGAATTTTATCTCATGTAAAGGCGGTGCTTGCTTACGTTAAACTCATATATTATAGAAGAAAAAATTGGAAATGTAATATGAAAAGAATACGTGTTTTTTTCAAAATTTCATAATCGCTGCACGGTACCACAAAACAATGGGGCCTGTCATCTATCTAATGACCCATCCAGCACTCAAAATGACCTAGCCTAAGTGTAAGCCTTGGTTATATTTTTAAATTAATTAATCAAAATTACAATTTTTTATAAGAATATCCACACTAATATATCGATAAAAAATTCGTCTTCACTATTCCTCGACAAACTTAGGAACTTAGCTTACATTCGTCTAGTCTAACCCACCGTAATCTTAGGTCTGTTTAAGTATGCGACCAAGTGCAAAGTGCTGAGTTTAAGATATTTCTTCAAAATAATTAATGAAATTTAAAACAATTGAATTTTATAAATACATCTTCATTATTATATTAGATTTTAGTGCAATAAGTACTTAATATTAGCCTTATTTTAGAGTTATCACACAACCGGTTTTTGGCATCCAGTCATACTAAGCTGCCATCCTTTACATAATCTCAATTTTGCCAAGCGCACTCAGAGCAGAGAGGACTACGATTCACAAGTTATTATGGTAAATTCCATTTCTGACGAAGCTTAATAATTTCTGACTCTGTCATGATCGAAGAGTGTTTTCATCTCCACGGAGAATTAAAATAGACTTGTTCAAGCTGGAAACTAGTCAAATATAATTAGCGGAAGCTTTATATTCGAGCTTAAACCCGTCTGAAAGGCTTCTTCAAATTACTTTCCCAGCTGAAATTTTAGCATCTTAATTGTTCATTCCATCTTAGGCCCAACAGCCTCGAGAAGACGGTTGACGCGTCACCACCTCGTCTACGAATTTAGTTGCATCTATATTTAGCTATTGCTTTCGTGATTCCAATAAATGCAGAGGTATTTCAAATAAATAAATAAATAAATGTACAGAGGTCAATAGATCATAGCTGAGCGTGGGTACCCATGTATAATTTTTTCTTATTTTTTAATCACTCAAAAAATGGATAGTCAGCAAGCGAAGCCCATTGATTAGAGCTTTTGAGGGGGAAAAAGGTCCGCTGATTTGAACTGTTATTTTATTCAAGCAAAGAGATTAATGTTAATGACAAATCTTTCTGAGAAGGCGATTTGAACAGTGTCAAAATTTTGGCTTTGGACGGTGGGCCTGCAATTTTATACTTAGAAAGACAAGATGGTGGTGGCTCGAGAAAACATGGCCGAAACATAAATATCTATACATATGGATGGCTCTTGATAACATCACCGTATGGTCTTCCAATTAAACAATTACAGACATCTCCATTTTATACTGCTGCTCTGAAAAATTGCAATGATTCAAGCATCGATCAAAATTATAATATGAGCTATTACAAGTGATTAAGTTGCCATGCGCAAGACTTGTTGAAGCAAATATTTTATTGTTGCCTGGGAAATTTTTTTTAATGATTGAAAATTAAAAATAAATAAAAAGATCTTGCAGCCTTGTGTACTGTGACTCTGTGAGTTGTGGGAGAGCCAATTATGAATCAAAAGCCAAAAACATTTAAACTCATATGACCCCGTTTTGAGAAGCTTCCGACATAGTGACCGCTGAAAAATACCTCCTAGTTGGGAGAGCCACCTGATCAATGACGAAGCAGGAAAATTTTAATCACTTTTCCTTGGACTGCTACCTCGGTGTCTCTCTCTGATCCTCTCTTCTTCTTTTTTCTACAATTATATACTATAATAATGTGAACTTTCAATGTTTGTTGGATATGATCCATGCTTTGGATGGATAAGTATGAACATCTCCAAACCTGGGAAAAGTAAATAGCACAGCTGACTTCTTATATCCACTCAAATATGTACTCAACATGGCGTGATCTATAAATCACTATAAACCGGTAAATAATACTATTCTCACACAACAGTTTCCGATTATCTTCAAACAAGTTGCCTGGGAAGGAAGTGAATCTTAGTGGGTAAACACTCTGCATGGTGGAAGTTGCGCCCCACCTTGGGAGTGTCTATAACAAATCAAATTTGAGGATGCCATTGCTAGCTGCAAGTGCCCCAACAAGAGATTTAAGGGACAAGCAGCGCATCCAGTTGCATTCAACGGAATAACGAGTTTTCACGGGAAACAGCAGAAGAGGAAGATATAAATTCAACCATTGAAACAAGATTGCCATGAACTGCATTGAAGGATACCTGCATTTTGCTGCGAATGCACTGATCGATAGCTTGCCATATTGGGGCCCTTATACACGAACACTTTTATATCGGAGACACTGATATTATACATACGAGTTTGAGACCTGGTTAACAGTTGGTCAGAAAGCTAAAATCCTACTTCATATTTATTAGTATATATTGATCAGATCAATCATTTGTCAGTAATTGGTACTTTCTTTGATTCGTCTTTTTCGGGTTAGAGTAAATTAAGCAAATAAGGGTGGTCATATTTAAGAAATGTACCAGATACCATGAACATGTCATTTTTGTTCTTGAACATTTACTACTGGCTATTGCTACTGATATTATTACTACGTACGTACCTGTTTTATTATTTCCTTAAACCATCAATATTATTGCTTATTGAAGTATATATTTTCTTGTATAAATGGAGTGGACACCTGCAGCAATCATCAACCAGTCACAATATGTATGAACAAGTTCTCTACATGTAGCCAAACTATGATCAACTAATATTTTATAGTTCCTGGCAAAACATTGTGGGTATTTGATGGGAAATCAAGAAGAGACACCGAAATAGATCTATATCTATGGTTCTGAATTCTGATCCTTACCCTTTATTGGTTCTTGAGAGGAGATGACAAAAGTGGCACTTGCGGATAATTATACATGTAATTATGAAAACTTGTACTAGTCTACATGGTTTCCCTTTCCCGAGTGAAAACTTTGTTATATTGGGGGGAGCTTCAACATGCAGGTGATATACCATCCGCAGATCATAACCCCTAATTGCTTATTTATAGGCACAGAGAGAAATGTATATATATACATCTCTTTATCCAAAACCGCTATGAAATTGATGAAAGCAAAGAAAAGGTTATGAAATATGCAGTTGTAAGTAGTTCGTTAATAAACTTTACAGTTCACTAAAAAAAGAGAACTTCAATTTCACAATGGTGATTGACTTCATGCTCAAACATGCAATCGGTCAAGCAGAGTATTTATCCCATAAATGGGCACGAGCAATGAACGAGGAAGTCTCAGAGATAACTGGGATATAAAGCTAATGGAACACAACGAGAGTTCCTCCAAGTTTTGGAGTGCAAGACTAGAATCTCTTTCGCCTTCTCCTTGGCCTTGGGACTACAGTCCACTTGAAGTACCATGCACATCTTGGACACCACCCCGACCTCCAACATCTCATGTAGCACAGCCGCCGTGGCCGAGAACCTTGCAAGGGAGGCCAGGATCCTCAACCCCCTCTCTGTCGCCACCCTTGAAACTCGAAGGACCTTCTTCGACACGACGGCGAGTCCGGCCGCATGTTTGAGAAGCTCCGCCCTCCCCTCTGCGCACCCACACAGCAAATCCATCACCACCAACCCCATCTCGCATACCCTCTTCTCCGGCCCCTCCACGAGTAGCTCCACTATTATTTGTACTGCCTCCGCGTCCACGGCCTTGATCCTATTCCTCCCCCAGGGCAATAGCTCGATTAAGATTTGCAGTGCGGCTTTGGTGGCTTGATTGGATATCTGATCTCTAAGCATGTAGACGACGTCCACGAAGATCTCTGCCTTCATCCCAATCAACTGGACCGGATCAAGCACTTCGAATATGGATTTTAGAAGGAATGCAGCATAGACTCTAGAGTTGCAGTTCCCGATCCTTAGCACCTTCGTTAACGTGATGACAAAATCTGGGTCTTGCACGATGAGGTGCTTTAAGCCTTTCTCCGTGAGCTTCAACGACGAGAGAACTCCAATGGCCTCATCCCCTGCCTTAACACTCTCATCTTCCATTAATGTCTGCTTGTAGCTGTTCTTGATGGTGGAGGCGAGGAACGAAGCGACGCCGGCGGCTTCCATGCACCTCTTGTTGGCCTCGCTCTCCATCGCAATGACCTTGAACTTGTTTAGACAAGTTACAAGCTCCTGAGGCTCGCTCCGGCGGGCTTCTTCCACGAGCTTGCCGATCTTGGTCTTGTCCACCGGCGGCTTCGGGGTGGGGATGCACTCGACGCCATGGGCGGAGTTGGTGATGCACCAGGCTTGGATGAGGCGGCGGAGGGTGTGGTTGGGAGTGAGAACTGTATCGGAGGACAAGGGGTGCTTGGTAACAGGACATGTCCTGCTCTTGTTTGAGAAGATCCACCTTTCTATGCTGTCTCGGTCGTAGGTGATGCCGGTGGAAACCGTAACTGGGTCTCTCATCATCTCTAATGAGATTGGGCAGATGAAGTAAGTTGGTATATTGATCTCATCCATCCCAAAAACAACAATCTGCTAATTTAGGTAGCTAGCTGTAGCTTCAAGCTAGAGAAGAAGGTAGGCAGGAAACAAAGACAAGAAGAAGAAAAAAAGTGGCTTGATTTGGCTTTGGGATTCTTTGGGAGAAAGAGTTGGTTGTATTGTGTTGTATATATACATGAGAAGACAGCGAGGAAGGTAATACTATTAGCTTGCAATGTCAAAGATGGACATTTTGTATATTTAAAAGAGTTCTGCTTGGAAAGCCAAGACTTGGTTTAATAATGTGATTATGGCTAAGTCGTTTGGGGATTAGGTGAAGCCACTCATTTTGATGGTGTGGCGCGCCTTGCCCCCCTTTGATCTAGTAAAGAGCAACAAGCTTGCTGCTAATTTGCCTGATTTGCAAAGCTTAAGCCTTAAACTTAATTAATTAACGGGGCTTATTCTGATCTGTAGGATCACAGGTAAAGTACTAATTACCCCATGGAACGTTGGGGATGAAGCTCCGGCGGATGCATGATATGCTGCTGAGGGTTGACAATAAGATGGCGTTTTTTTCAAAGGACAATACAAATAGAATTTTACAACTTATTTCCAACTGTTCCATTTGAGTTCTAAGTCTGACTAATCAATGTTGACTGGACATACGGGACGACCTTTACCCCCTTTTTAAGTTTAAGCGACCGAAAGTAAGTATCAACCTTTATTTTCAGTGCAATTTCAATAACGTAGTATGGCCCGGCATCCAATATACGAGATAGATCAAAAATAAAGCGAGGGCGATTGAGAGAGGAAGAGAAACGGTGATCATGAGTTTTAGACAAGCAGACACGAAGTATTTTAGGAGAGCGAAAATTAGTGTCGTCCAAGAAAAAGGCCGAAATATAATGAAAGGGAAAATTTTTTTATTTCATTATAATATATTATATAATTATAATAGAATATTATATATATATATATATATATGTGTGTGAGAGAGAGAGAGAGAGAGAGAGAGAGATAAAGAAAAACTTGAAAATTTAAAAACCCACTTGTAGACAATTAGATCAGATTGACATCATTAAACATTATACAATTGTCTAGAAGTGGTTTCTCACGTTCTTAAGTTTCTACTCTATCATTTTCATATATATATATATATATATATATGAAAATGATA
>JAVDBV010049103.1:0-12317 GCA_032619315.1 Piper longum | reverse complement strand
GGCTCGAGGCAGCTGGAATAGAACTGGGTGGTTCGATCACGGGTGGACAACGCTGCACCGACACCTTACCGGGTGTACCCAGCACTTGGCCCCGACCAAGGCTGGTTGCAGCCACACACCTGCAATCCCCTTTTTTCGACACTACCTCACTTCTCCACGCAGGGAGGCACTCACCCACACTTGATCACTCTTGATCTGATTTTTTCTTCTATACCTTCACCACCAAATGAAGGTCTCTATTTATAGACTTGGCTTGGACAATTGAGGCATGACCCAATGCTTGATCCTAGACGTTCATCAACACATCAACGAACTAGATTTCACCAAACACATCACCAACAAGAATGAGTCCCGATCTGCCCTTGACCTTTGGGTTAATTCATCAATGGACCAGAGTAGCCATATGACTTCATCCCAAACTCTTGGAGTTCCAATACCCGTGGTGCACCTAGCCCATGGTCGAACCCACCTGGTTTGCCCTTGCTAGCCCATGTTCCGCTCCAACAACTCGGCAGCTCCAGAACACAACGCCGGCTCCCAACTCACTTGGATCCCGATGCCCTCGATCAACCTCAAACCCGGCTTGATCATGCTGAGTCTGCATTTGATCACGACCGACATGCTCCTGGACTTGCCCATGTTCGGAACCGACTGCACCCGTTGGTTCCCCAATTGCCCGTCAACTCTGATGTCTGCTCGGGTAGGTTGTTCCACTACACGAATAACATCGATTATCCGCATTGGGCACGGGATTATCTAGGGACAACCGCCCCTAGCTCCCGATCGTCCCACCAGCTAAACCTGTGACAGCTTCTATCATGGACAAATCCACCTTTTTGTTTCTTCTTATTCTCTTTTCTTTTTTCTTTGTTTTTTTGGTGCATCAAAGAGCAAAGCTGGTACTCATATTTCAGCGTAAGAAATATGAGCTGGCCGACTTTATTTTAATTTATATAGTTTTTCTGTAGGAAGATTTAAACTTTACAGGACCCTCATCGGCAGATAGCTGGCATTCGTATGTTGCCCGAATTTTACTACCTGTAATCAGGCACGATAAGTTATTGTTTAGCTTTGATGAGCATATAAGTGAATTGCGAGCTTACAAACATGAGATATTGAATTTCGAAGATACCAATATTGGAACGTGGGTAGGATTGAATGTACTCAGCATAATTCTTGTGCGATTATAATATATGTGGAATTATCTGGATGTTATGAATAATAAAATTGCTAGTCTGTTGACATTGTCTGTATTCGAACACAATTTGGAGTGGGCGAAGGTCCAGGTTGATTCCTCGTTATTCCACTTTCGATGTCAATTGCACCAGATGACCAGTAAAAAGGTGATAGATGAAATAGCTATCACCGGCTGTTGTCTCCTCCAGAAGAACCCATATCAAGGAATCCCTGGTCATTGTCGAATTCAGTGCCCAAGGCCAGTATCTCACCGAAAGGCCTTTGAGGCCTCAAACACACGCCTGGCGGACCGCCATCATCCACCGTGATCTCCTCCCTCGCCGGCCTAACTACTAGCTTATACTTCTCGTGGTTAATGTAGTACTGGTGATCAATCGAGTGCGACGAGGTGGTCGAGAGGGATGGGAACGTTGACGAGCTGGAAGCAGCGGCGGTAGAAGGTGGCGCCGTCACCTGCGACTGGTGATGATCAGTGTGAGAGACCTTGACACCGGTGATGAGGAAACGTTGGTGGGCTCGTACGTACGGGCTGGCCGCGTGTATCGACTCGTCACATTGCCCACATAGAAGTGCCCTGTCTGCCAAGCAGAAAAAGAAGCCAGCCTTCTCCTGAAAAATATGCCTCTTTCATACATTGATGAACCAAATCATCCGAACATGAGAAAATTCCAGAACAAAACTTGAACTAGATGTCGAGATGAAATCGACCCACATAATAAAATTCGTTCAATTTGTGTTCTAAATGTATGTGATGTTTGTTTACCTGGCAAATGTCGCACTTGGGAGGGATGTGACGGTTGGAAGTGATGAGGGGGACTCGCTGGTGCTTGCCGGCGAGCTTGTTAGCGGCGTGAATCTTCTCGTCGCAGGCCCAGCAGAGGGCGGCCTCGTCGGCGCAGCACAGCACCGTAGCCTCCGTCCTCACGCAGCCGTCACACTGGACCCTCATTTTCATTATCTCGGCTGTTTGTCTTTGATGATCTCTTCTTCCAACTTAGTCTTCTTCTTTCTACGCCAAGGACAAAGAACGGGCAATGATTAGTGCAAATGTATCCATCAAGTAAAAAACGATTTGATATAGACCACAACTACATGTGCAAAAATCTGGGACTCTATGAATAGATGATTATAAGAGTAGCCATGTAAAAAGAGAATGATGTATATGACCCACACAGTAAAAGAAGTTAGCTATACTGCATGCAATATGATCCTCACTTTGAAAAAAAAATGTATATGCGTACATGCAATATTATTGATAAAGAAGATGCCGACGACGAACATGAGCAAGATAAGATTTTGGCTGATGATCATGCAAGGAAATAAGAAACTCTGATCAGGAATGGGAACGGAGAAACTCTGTGCTTGGTGAGCTCTAGATACACCCAACCATTTGTCGGGATCCTGATCAGGAAGAGGGAGAACCGATCATCTGAGAAGAATCTGGATCTAGTATTACTAAAGTCTCTCCTCTTTCTGGGGGCAATAGCCAACACAATATAATATCCACCAACTTGGTGGTAAAGCTTTGAAAGAGCGTTTGGAATCCAATAAGCTTTGTTGGCTGCCAGACAAAAAACAGGAAGAAAAAGGCAGTGGAGAGATACGCTACCTTAGTTGGTAATAGCCGTGAATATGTTAAGAAATGCTCCATGTGGTCACTGTGTCTGGATTTTGTCGTGGGTATCGTGACTTGGGGGGTAGAGTAGAAGAGTAGCTCCTGACATATCCGTCCTTACCAAAACCTTCTCTATTAATTGATTTTGCTCTCATTGACAAGAGGTTGAAATTCCACTCTTGCTCTTTCCCAAGAAAAATTAGTTTTGTATCAAAATACCTAATCCAATAATTATTAGCATATTATTAGGGCATGTCTTTCTCGTTACCCTGTGCCGTGCTCTATTGTCGGATCTCTTCGGGCAGGTCCCAAGCTTGGATTTTTGGATCTCGTATTCCATTCTTCGGACAAAGGATTGAGAAGGGTAGCGTCAAGAAGAAAAGCATTCGTTATGATCATTTTTTATAATGTTAACAAAGAAATAGAAGTTAATGAAGAAAGAATATATATATATATATATATATATATATGGCATATCTACATTCTTTCTTGTAATATTTGAGTTTAACAGCACACCCCGTAGCTAGACACAATTAGAATATTTTTCTAAATGCATTGTAATTTATATATGGTATGGCTATGAAGATTTTAATTTTGTTTTCACTATCAAGTTTTCTTCTACATGAATATATAAAATAGGTGCCAACACCAAAAATCCTTATGGGTAAAAGTAAAAACAAATAATTAAGATACTCAATTTTTTAAAATAATCTAACACTTTTTAACTCTTTAATCTTAATTTCCAAAGTAATGATAATAAAAATAAATTTTGAAATATTTTTAAAATAATGTATTTCTCATAAACCTATTAATAGTTAATCCTGTTGAAGTCTAAACAAGCTAAAAATTTAATTATAAACCTTTTGGTACTAATTCCTCCCTTTACATGTGGACATTATTACTTAAAACCCAATATTGAAAGGGCTTTAAATTTGAATCTTAGTTCATAGAGTCAATATAATCGGTAGGGGTGCAAATGAGCCAAGCCAAGCCGAGCTAAATAGGGGTGTGCTTGAGTTTGGATTGATAAAGAATGAGGCGAGCTGAGCTTTAATGTAAACGAGCCGAGTTTTAATATAAACGAGTCAAGCCGAGCTTGTTCAAAATTTATGGTATTTGGGCTTGGTTCGAGCAAAGCTCAAGCCGAGCTCGAACCTAGCGAATATTTATGTGCTCAACTTATATTCGATCAAAAAAAATTTTGAACACTATATAATTTAATATGACCTAAATAGTATTTACGAGCTAAGCCGAGCTGAACATTTTTTCGAGTTTGAACATATCAAGTTCAAGTTTTGAGTTGATCTAAGTCAAATATTCTTTTGTTTAAGCTCTGTTTGTTATTCAACGAGGTTATCTATTTCGAACCGAATATTTTTTCGAATACAAAATTAACGAACGCGAGCTGAGCCGAGCCAAGCTGAATATAAAAAACTCACAAGTAGACTTAGTTGGTTTACACCCATAATAATACATTATAGCTCACCTTAATTTTTCTCCATTAGAAAACACCATTACGAACAAAAATGAACCTCCAATGCATAATATAATATGGTGGCAGGGTATTTTCGAGAGTTAATTTTGGGAGTGAGGAAATATCAATAAAACAGTGTTTTTCTCTTTTATTGTAATAATAATGTTTGGAGGTTATGGTCCCCAGATAGTAGGTGGAAGACACGATTAAATGTGCTTGATGGGCCGATTTATGAAGTGACAGCATGAATCTCCACAGACACATTTATTACACACACACTGCCACTGATTCATCTTTGACACATCATAATAGAGCCATTTAAAGATCGGCCTATCATATATATACAAAACCGGCCGAACTAATATGGAACCGAACCTAAAAGAATATTAAATTTTTGTTCAAATATTTAAATTATTTATATGATTTATTCTTGTCTATATAATATCTTATGAAAAATATAATACATATGCCAATAAAATAAAAATAGTTATTATAAAAAAATTTAGCCTGATATATTTTATTTTAAAATATTTGCAGTATATTTCATTTTGGGTTGAGTTGGATCAGGTTCAGATTTTGTAATACGGGTATAGGCCAAATTCCGTAATACAAATATAAATTCAAAAAATATATATGTATGTGTACTTTTGAACCTATTTTTGGGTTCAGGTCTTTAATATCGGATCTAGACCAAACTCCAACCAGTAAAAAGTAAGTTAGAATTTAAAAGTTAGCACCCCTAAGCATTGAAGGGAGCCAATTGTTGAATAAGGGAACCTAGAGAGTCAATAACGTATGAATTCTGCTTGGAAAAAATAAGTAAAACAAATGAACATCATATTTGATCAGTCATTAACAGTTGGCACAGGCTCATTCACTGGATGTCTGGATCGCATATAATGTGACAACTGCTGCTATTTCAATGGTCTTGTACAGTTTCACCTTGAGGCCTACCTGCATTTTAACTAGACTATAAGCTGCTCTTTCAATGGCAATCCTCTAAGAAGTGTAAAGTAGTAACACCATAGACTTCATAAAAATGGTCATCTAAATTTGAAGATACAAAACTAAGTCTCTAATTACCAATTCCAAGCAATAGTGGGCAACCACCATTCAAAGTGATCAAATCATCTCTTTCGTATACAAAAAGTTGACAAAAAAACGTTTCCTTTTTTGTTTTATGAGGCAAATCAGCATTTTCCCCAAAGATGCAGAAATCAGTACTCCAGCAAGTAGCAGCGGACTAGAAGAAACATCCTTTTCATGCTAGAACAATCCATAGAAAACAGCTGGTTGTCCAATTGCAATCATTCTAAACAGAAGATTGCATTAGGATAAGGGGGGACTGGCTGATATATCCTCCATAAACCCAGGTATGGTAACCAAGATGCATTCCATCTTAGATGTAATGTGTGCCACACCGGCATGGGCCTTCACTTGATAAGGGCATCCTTTCTTAATGCTTTGCTAGTAACACTACAATGCTAGCCAAGAGGACCATGTCAACTGTTGTGGAAAAAATTGCCCGTGGCAATAACCCAGTTAATGGGCTTTTAACTATCTACCTACATTTTAGACTACGAAAAACCGAAGACTTAACTCTTATGAATTTATCAGAGTGCCGTGGGCGAGGATCAGACAAGAAGCCATAAATACACAAAACCTCCTCTAAGTTAAGATGTAAAAAAAATTTAATTAGCAGCATACAGTATCATAAAGAAGAAGGAAACACACACACAAATCAATAAATATCTGAGAAAAGCATAATTAAATAGTTGACTAATTTGCTGGGCAAAACTATTCCAATAAAAAAATAACTGTACCCTGAATTTTTAGTTGCACATCGTTTATACAACAGAATTAAAGCTCTGTTAAGGAGATCTCATATGGGGTAGCTGGACAGGATGACTATTATATAGCCTAAAGACGTTGCTAATATGGATGATAAGCTTTTTAAATACCTGCTTAAAACAAAGGAATATCAAAGTCTCTCAAAGCCTATGAAACTCTCCCAAACGAGGCAAACAAAATCCTGTTTGCACCTCATTCCTCGCACCAACAGAGCAACATTGTAAAACTTGTACTGACCTTGCTTTATATTATTGCCTACTGATGACTTTACTACTGCCAAATGCAAAAACCAGAGTATACAGGAACAAAATCATTAACTGTGATACAAAAAACAAAAATGCTGGTGATCAGGTGTTGAACCAAATTCCCAGGTATTCCCCAGATGCAAAATTCGAAGTCAATGAAAAACTACAAGATTGCTATTTAAGAATTATAGTAACAAACATAGACAGAAATTTCCACATTTTTGCTCACTACTAACCTAGGCCTTAGAGAAGAAAAGTGAACTAGCTGTAACTTGCTTACTATTACGAAATACAAAAATAGTGTCTGAACAAACTGAGACAATCAGGATGATTAACCACGTATTTCTCAACTGGACACGAACAAAACAAGACTCTGAATTTCAAGTCTGCAGCTAAAATTTTATAATCAGGTATTTGGTTTGAACAACAAAAAGAAAAGCTTCTTACCCTATGTCCTTGGCTAAACACCTCATTAAACTTGTAACCAATAAAGCATTTTGATCCTGTCATTGTCTCTATGAGAAGGGTTGAACAGGTGTAATGCAATCCTTGAAGGAGGTGAAGCATAGATTCATTTTTTTTTACACGTAGTTGTAGTGCTGCCGCTGATCCCGAGTTTCAAGTAGACAAGCAAGCCCAAAAGCAGTCTTGAGTGAACTAGGGCGATGAATCTGGACATCAATCCTAATAGCATCTTTAAGGCCACTAACAAAGCAACCGACCTGCAGCTTTGGCAGAAGAGGGCCTGATTAAAGAAGCAAGTATTCGAAGTTGGTCAGATAATACCTTACAGATCCAGGCTGCTCCAGCTTCTGTAGAACCAAAACTTTGAATTAAGCTGTGTTTGAACTCAGGCTAATCCATCCGTTTATTCTTCTTATACAAATATGTCGACATAGTTCATGCGCGTCCATCATAATTAGGGCTGTTAAACGAGTGAGCGAGCCGAGCTCACCTTATAATCGAACTCGACTCGAATAGCTCGAAGTTTGTTTGAACTCGATTCGAGAAAAAACGGGTTTCGAGCGTGTATACTCGGAATCAACTCGAATACATCTTACATGTTCAAGCTCGACTCGAGCTCGAATAAACTTACACTACTAAATTCTAAGAGCTCGCTCGAAACCAGCTCGTTTGAGAGTGGAAATTGACTCGTGTGGGAGCTCCAAACGATGTCATTTACAAACTAAAAAATAAATGAGAGAAATACACATTTATAAAGATTAAAAATTAACAAAATTATCTATCAACAAAATAGTCTCCCGTACTTACGATTCTGGCAATAATACAACAACCGTTGCTGACGGCGGCTACAGTCGTGATGGAGGTGGTGTGGGATACTGTTGGCACCGACTTGGCGAGCCCGACACATCTACGACGTTGACAAGGTTGGCGGAGGAGGTGGCTTACTGGAAAAAGGGCAAAATAGTGGTAGTTAGTAGTGGGGTGACGAGATCCGGCTTGGATGGGCTGCGCTGGGCTACTGGATGTGGCGGCAACGGTCGCCAACGGCGGGATCAGCGAAGGGAGCGCGGCGCACTCGAGGCTGCTTCGCCAGGCTATGGAGGCCACGCGACAGCCAGACGGGAGAGGGAATGGTCGGTAATGTTCTGACGGTGACCTGCGGCATCAATCAGCTGTGAACTAGCGGCCAGAGGTAGTGTTGGCGATGGAGAAGGAAAGGGGCAGAGGGTATGGGGAATGAGAAGCATCAAGGGGGAGGTGGGGGAAGAAATGGGTGGGTGGCGATATCATAAATAAAAGTTGATTCGTCTTTGACTCGAGCAAAAAATAATAACTAACTTACAATAAATCCTAAAATAAATTCAAAAAATAGGAAAAAAAATCCCATAAAATATATTACACACCATAATACTACAATGACATATTATGTATATTATTATATTATATTATCGAGTTGAGTCGACTCGAACACTCTCTTGCTCAAACTTGACTCGTAGGATTCGAATTCAGGTCAAGTTCGAGCTCGAGTATTTAAATGACGAGTTTTGAGTCAAGTCAAGCCGAGCCGAACGCCAAATGTTCGCAAGCTAGCTCGCTTAATTAACATAGCAAGTTTTAGGCCCTCTAAAGGGACTTGTAATAGGTGTCATTGGCCTCTTTTAATCCAAAAGTTAACTAAAGGGATAAGGTTTTCCCATTAGCCTATATACAACTCACCAATGGCGTGTATACAACTCACCAACACCTTTTATGACCGATGTGGTATAAATCCAACAACTCCCCTTCACACATCGGACGTCCCGAAAACCATAGAAGTGATGAAGGAAACTCTGATAAATGGCGTAGGCAAACAACAAGGCTTTAATACCACTTCTTAGGCCCTTTCGAGTACCACTTCTTGGGGGCCCAAAGCCTTTTGGGCCCCCAACCACACTCTGATACCACTTTTAAAACCCCAAGAGGGACTTGCAATAAGTGTCCAAGCCTCACTTAATTCAAAAGTTAACTCAATGAAGGCTTTCTCATTAGCCTATATATAACTCACCAACACCTTTTATGACCGATGTGGGATAAACCTAACAGTAAGATCCATTAAACCTGGGAAATGAGAAAATACCCAGCTCGTACACCACTTGACCAACCAATTTAGATTTATTTGGGCTTGCAAAACTACGATAATTATCGTCGTTATGAGAATCAACCAAAGACGATGAGCAGAGCAAGTGCTCAAAATCCTTCACATAATCCATCACAGGTCCGGTCTGCTCCGGTTTCATTAATTCCCCAAACGGATAGTCGAATTCTATAGGACCAGATCGCCGAGTTAAACCATTCTTCAACTCAGACCAATTCATCTGTGGTGTCTCCCATTTGGCAATTTGATACCAAACCTGAGCTCCCCTCATCCAAATGTTGGGTTTATCCCACATCATGTTTGGAGGCAATTGATGACTTGTATATAGGCTAATGGAAAAATCTCATTCCTTAAGTTAGCTTTTGGATTAAGAGAGGCCCATGAACCTGTTGCAAGTCCTTTTTTGAGGGCCCATTGGGCCTAACAGTGGTATCAGAGCCTGGTTGGCTTTAGTGTTGCCTTGTTTGCCTCACGATATGTCAGCTGATCCGAATTAGAGTCTCTCAGAACTTCACTATAACATGTGGACCCTAGAATGTGGTGAGGGGGAGATGATTTGGATGGTAACCAGCCCGAATTGGAGTCTCTTGGAACTTCAATATAATATGTGGGCTTTGCATGTGGTGAGGGGGAGATGACTCAGGTGGTATGATGTGTGAGGGGGAGAATTGTTGGTTTTACCTCAACAAATATAAGATTATCTGCAATGAATTAGCTGCAGTGGAAAACCCTTGTCTGAAGATAGGAAATCTTTTCGGATGATCAATGACCTCTGTTCAAATTACCAAATGTTTACTAATATGACTCCAAGGCCTCTATTACCTCAATATAACGAGCTACTCTCAATGATTCATAATTACTATAGACGGATACTACTTCATGAGTCCTCTCGTTCTGTTCCACAGCCTACCTAGGTGGCAAATAAAGGAAGCACGTTCCACAGAAGTTCGCCTCTGAAAATTGAGGTTTTGTACCTGCCAAAGTCACAACCAATTTGGTTTCTAAGTTGGAAAACAAGCTTACCTTGGGCTCCTCTTCATCTACAAAGACTCCAATTCAATTTGTTCGAACTGAAGAACTGAAAGAAGCTCTCATGCTCTTTAAATCTATATGCCAACTCTGCTACAAGCCTGGCCATTCTGCTCATCGCTGTTTCAAGAGATTCAACAGAGATTTTAAAACTCCACAACTTCAACTTGAAGAGAAGACAGTGCAGCATGCTTTGAGTGCTGTTAAAGCCATTCGTGTCAATATTAGTCAGTTTCTACCTGACTCAGGTGCTCCGTCTCACATGTCTGGCAATTTGAATATCTTTGATCAATATAAAATATATGATAAGTCTGACATAAATTTAATTGGTAATGGTAAACACTTGAGTATAGCACATACTAGATCTGTTACCCTTCATACCTCAGTTGGTTCATTGATCATAAATAATGTCTTGCATGTACCAATGTTACAGCAAAATTTTCTTTCTATAAGTTAATTTACAACAGCAGCAGATTTTAACTGTGCCTTTTATTTTGATGGTGAGGGCTTTGCTGCAACTGACAGAGCAAGTGGAAGAGTAATACTATCTGGAAAGTGAAGGAATAGTTTGTGTACTGTGGGACTCGACAAGTAAAGTGTGTTTTTCTCAAATTAGCAAACTAAAACTTAGGATTTTTTGTGGCACTGCCGACTAGGACATTGTGCATTTGATGTGGTGAACATTTTGAAGAAGCTTGGACACATTGAGATTTCTTCAAAAGTCTCACATTCTCCTTTTTGTAAAAATTTTCAGTTAGTTAAGGCAACAACTTTACCCTTTAATAATGAAGCTACTAGAGCTGATTCTCTTTTCAGTAAGATTTATTGTGACCTTTTGGGTTCAGCTCCTATGGTCTCTACTGAAAATTTTAGATACTATGTCGCTTTTGTTGATGACTACTCATGCTTTATATGGTTCTATCCTTTATATAACAAATCAAATTTTTATTCTATTCTATTGCATTTTGAAAAACTGCTTGATAGACAGTTCTCTACAAAGATTGAGTGCCTACGAACTGATGGAGGGGGAGAGTTCACGGGACTAAAAGTTCAAGAACATCTTGCGGACAATAGAATCATTGATCAAGTTAGTTGCCCATATACTCCTGCTCAAAATGGTTTAGTCGAAAGAAGGCATAGGAGCATTATTGAAATAGGTTTAGCACAAATGTTTCACGTCAAAGTAGCAAATGATTATTGGGTTCAAAGTTTTCAATTAGTTGTCCATGTAATCAATAGACTACCATCTTCAGTGCTTCCAGATTTTGTCTCACCTTATTTTCTTCTGTTTGGCAAAACTCCTGATTATTTTAGTTGAGGACTTTTGGGTGCAATTGTTTTCCTTGTCTTAATCCTTATACATCAAATAAATTTTAGCCACGATCACTACAGTGTGTGTTTCTAGGTTATAAACCCTCGTATGAGGGATACTTATGTTATTAGATTCCCAGCAAGAAATATTATTTGTCATGACATGTCTTTGATGAAATGGCTTTTCCTTTTGCTGAAAAGAAAGTTGTGTGTATTCCATCAATTGTATCTCAGTTCATGACTTATTTAGATTTCTCACACGTAATGGTTACTAAGCAGTCTAGTCCTACTGAAACCGTTGAAACAAAAAACCTTTTAGTCCAAAACACGTCCAGTTCTTTTCACGTCGCTCCAGCTCCATCACCTTCTGTTACAACTGAATCAGATGTTGTGGACGCTACTTCTTTAAGCCCAAGTACTAATGAGAATACTAATATAGCTTCTGCTCTTGTTGAGCACCCAATGGTTACACTATCTAAACTAAGAATTATGAAGTCAAACCCCAAGTATGCTCTTAATAGTTCTGAGACTTTCTCCCCCGTTGTAAAACCACTTACAGTTTGCCTTTTATTATCTTTAACAGCTGGGAAACATTGGAATGTCCATCCAATGGATGTCAAAAATGCATTTTCTCAATTGTGTACTTAAAGAACAAGTTAATGTTAGTCAGCCAAAGAGTGCCAAGTCACCCAATGCTGTTTGCCGACTCAATCAAGCACTTTATGGCCTTAAACAAGTGCCTAGTGCTTGGTTTGATAGGTTTAGTACATTTTTATTTTCTCAAGGGTTTCACTCTAGTACAGATGATCCATCTTTATTTGTTTTACACAAGAATGAAGATATGGTGGTGCTTCTCTTGTATGTTGATGATTCATAGCTACAAGATATGGTGGTGCTTCTCTTGCCGACTCACTCTTGTATGTTGCTTCTCCCCCCCGCCAGATCTCCTCCCTTCCTTGCCCCTGTCTCGGAAAGCTACCAAGCAGAAGAAGTTGT
>JAVDBV010049102.1:0-26607 GCA_032619315.1 Piper longum | reverse complement strand
GAGTTTCCAAAAAATTATAACCTTTTGTAACTGTATTTTCCTCTCGTCATGTTACCAAAAGAGAACCTTAAATTGGGATTAAATCCCATGTATAAATTAATTCCAAATAGGATATAGAACTTGATAATTCCAATCCATAATTTAAGGATAAAGTAAAACCTAATACTCAATGATGTAATATGAAGGAGGCTCTGATGCCGATTGTTAAAAAACTTAATATAAACTGGAGTAATAATCATCATATCACATCATCGAGTAAATAAAGTATATAACGGAAGCATACCTGAGGCAATAAAAGAAACTTGAGTCTTGACTCCTTTAGGTTTGATCTTCCAAATCCAACACTGATTTTCTAAACATGAATTCTGGACAATGGGATACCAGAATGAAAATCAGATATGAATTCAGGGACCATAACCTCTTTATTTATAGCCGAAGTTTCATAATTTCAATTACACCCATTACGAAAGAGAAATTATGAACATGTATCTATACATTGAATTCCACACTTTTCTTATTGAATTCCACACCTTAATTTATGGCTCATAACCCTTAACTTTAGTAGATCAATTTAATTGAGCCAACTTTATATAATAGCATATGATACAATTCTTGATTCATGTATATATTTATGTCCAATATCTAACATAGGGACCCGCTACCAGTCTCCACCGAAAGTGGAAGTCGACATGATGGAAAGGTCGCTGCACGCTGTTTGTCATCGAATAATTTTAAGCTTTTGGGGATGTTGCAGATGTTGAATACTATCTACATGTTCAAGAGATTTGTTTTTGCAGTAGAAGAATGCAACGAGAATTTGTCAATGGGAAATTGTAGACAATGTGAAACCAACATAATGAAATAGAAATCAATCAAATACATATTCGAAGTTTCAAGTACATGAGAAGAAGAACTAAATCTTCTTCAAGCATCTTGAATCCCAATGGATTGAACTCTTTACAGTAACTTCTCGGTAATTACCTGTGCATAAATGAAACAAATCAAAATTTCATTACGTTATATATGCCATTTAAATTACGAATGTCGCGCCACGTGCAATTTATACCGGACAAATTTTAATTTTATATATAAACACTCGTTGAATGATGAGCTAAATTGTATAATTTAATATCTTATATATAGACTATGATTGATTTTAAAGATATATTTTATTTTAATTGAATATGATAAAGGTGAAATCTTTATTTCATTAATCACTTATAGCCACCCGATTTATTTGAATAATTTATAATACACGAATAAATTATCAATAATTAATGACTATAGTGAGTATATTACTCGTGGATTAACACAATTTATTTAACCTAACCGTGATTATTTGTAGGCATATATTGATTATTAATTTAATCATCATGGTTACATTTACGTAATAACTACTTCGATAAGTAAAGATCATTTCTTTAATAATCAAAATTAATCATAGCAATTATATAAATGGTTTAGAATATAATTTATTAATTGATTGATAATAACAATTTATATAATATATATAAACCATAAATTTATTTCAACATGTATTGACAAATAAAATTATATTACGCATGACGATTTAATTAAATAATTAATTATCTTAGCAACAGTAACCAATATTCAATATGATAATAATATTAACACAAATCATGGTAATAATGCTTATCATAATACAAAATAGTAATAATGGTAATATTAATTAATACAAATGAGGACATTAATTATATTATTAATCAACGCTAAGTATAGCCATTCATTTAATCTGCAAAACAACAACCCATAGAAAAAATAAAAACAGAATGACCCAAAAAAAAAATAGTTATGGCTATCCTTAAAAAACATCATGTAAAACGGTAGTAGGATAGTAGATCATAAGTTAACACTAACATTAATGAGAACTAAGCACAATAATTAATTCTCAATAGCAACAAACTAATGACAACAAGAAGGGGAGGCTAAGGTTCACGCACCAATGTGCCTTCAGCCGAGAACTAAGGTGCATGAGCAGTGCGCCAAAGCGGACACTGTCGTGTGCCAAGGCGCACACCTGGCAAGCAGCACAGCTGGGAAGGGCCCAACTTCCTTCCCGGACAACAACCCACGCCAAGAACCCACATCAATCAAAAGTTATAGCTTCCTACTCAAAAATTCATGCAATGAGGTGGAAGGATAAGAGATCACGCACCTACTTAATAAACATGCACATTAAACAAGAAAAAATAGAATAGATCATCTCAATCAAAAGATATTAACAAAAAAACAAAAAAGACGTAATCATGACATCGGTCTACACATCTTCCCCAACTCTCAACCACGACATCACCATGGCCACCTCCTCACCAACACTGAGCCTTAGGTTGAGCAGTCCAGTCCTAGCCAAAACTATGAACTGAATTGGGTTTTACAAAAATAGATTAAAAATAATAAAAAATATTATATTCAAATATGCTAAAAATATAATTTTATAAAATATTATTTATTCTGATCTAATATCAGTCGGATTATTTTATATCCATATCCAATCCGAATATCTTGGGTCATATTATATATCTAAAAATTCGATCCAAAAATGCTATGGATGGATCGGATTCAAGGATATCGGATATCCAAACCTATCCCTAGATGTTTTCGTGATACTGACAAAAATCAATATATGTGTGCAGTTAACAACCGACTGAACTGCATCTATTGGTATTTGGAACTGGTCATTGTCTATTATAAGCCATGACATGCCAATGGACGGGGATATATGCACATGAAATGGTAGGTGATGAAAAGTAGTTGTCTGTGTTTTTTACGGAGATAATGATTGTGAGGTTCATGTGGTTTGGTTGATACCTAACTTGGAGAGCCAAAAGTTTAAGTTCTTAGGATCGAGCAAAATTTGGACACTAAGATCGCCAATATGTATTAATCTAGAGTCTTCTAAAAGTACGCCAATGTAACATACATGGGAAATAAATCACAACAACAGCTTTGTTGGAATTAACCAGAATAGACCAAATACAAATCCCCTATTTCAACACGTAAAGATGAGAAGTTCCAAACAAATAGAGGAATTAAATAAACTAATTTTACGTGGGAAACCTCAAATTTGGGGAAAAACCACAGGGCAAACGGCCAGATCAAATAACTATATCACAAGTTTGATACAGAACAGATTCACTAGAGAACAAACTCCCCAATACCAATTTATTGTACTTTCTACAAAATTAGTATTAGATGAGAAAGAAAATAAAGAATTATGGATTACAAATATAAGAACTTGGTGAAGTTACCATTTACGATTGTAAGCAAATCTCAACAAAATATTCACCTTTCTTCAATCCACACTATTTTCTTTCTCCCTTTGTAGCAGTAATTTTTCTCCAAAACTAGAAAACTAAAAAACCAAAGAAGAAAAGCGTCGTACGTTGCTTTTATTCCTTTCAACAAACAAAATCTGCAAATCTGGATTTTTGCCCAAAATAGGGTTGTAATTTCACGTATTTCCAGAGGAGGGACAACCCAACAAACCTCACCTTCCCGACTCCATGAAATACCTCTAGCTGGCATGGGAAGTTCCATCCATGCCTGCTCCATTCCTGCAGTAAACATGTTTTTCCTTTGACACAACTTTAGTCATCATGCCTGTAACATTCCTTTCAGTGTGATTTTTTGTTACCTCAAGAGATTTACTTTCCAACATATCTCTTACCCAGCGATATCTCACGTCAATGTGTTTGCTTCTTGAATGAAAACTTGAATTCTTACTCAGTTGAATTGCACTTTGGCTATCACAATGTACAATATATCTGTCCTGTTTAACACCAATTTCATTCAAAAATCTCTTCGTCAATAACATCTCCTTGCAAGCTTCTATAGCAGCAATAAACTCAGCTTCAGTTGTGGATAATGCAACACAGTTTTGTAAACTAGACTGCCAAGATACAACTCCATTAGCAAAATTAAAAACAAACCCAGATGTTGACCTTCTTGTCTCCAAGTCACCTGCCATGTCTGCATCGGTGTAGCCAACCAATAAAGGTTTATCACTTCCAAAACACAAACATATTTTGGATGTACTCCTCAAGTACCTCATTATCCATGTAACTGTTTGCCAATGCTCTTTGCTCAGATTTACTAAATGTCTGCTAACCGTTCCAACTGATACACGAAAATTTTTAAGACATTTCAAGAGCTTACCAGTCTCTCTTTTAACCAATACATGAAAATTTTTAAAGATGCCAAAAATATCACTTTTATTTTTCATGACATAAGCCAAGAGATTTTACCTCCATAGGCCCACACACATTAGTATGTACCAACTCAAGAACTTCTAACTTCCTCATACTTGTGCTTGCAAAGGATGTCCTACGTTGTTTCCCGATCAAACAATGGTCACAAGAACTAATTTTGATATCCTTGACCTTGGCAAGGAGATTCAGCTTCTTCAATGTTTGTAGTCCCTTCATACTCATGTGTCCCAATCGATGGTGCCACAAATTAGTAGTGGAATCAAATGAGGAGATATTAACCTCCCCTTGAACTAAACTCGTCTCAATCTTATACAAACTACAACATTTCTTCCCTTTAGCAATGATAAGAGAACCTTTCACAAGTTTCCACACTCCTTGTGAAAATTGTGAACCAAATCCTTCATCATCAAGTGCCCCGGTTGACAACAAACTCATCCTCAAATCTGGAATATGTCTGATATTTTTAAGCACCAATCTGTAACCCTGTTTGTCACGATATGCAAATTTCCAAGTCCCACAATTCTGGAAGTATCACTATTTCTCATCTTCACTTTACCCAAATCTGAAGATTCATAGGTAGTAAAGAAATTTCAGCTTGGAGTTGCATGAATTGATGCTCCAGAGTCAACTGCCTAACTAGCATCACAATCAGCTGTCAAACAATCATTCCCACAATCAGAAATGATCACCATGTCCTCATGTACAACATTAGTATTCTTTTCTACTTGATCCTTGTTGTCATTATTTTTTAGTCTTTCCTGAGCTTCCAACAATCCTTTTGATATGACCTGTCTTGTTACAATAATAACAGTTCAAGTGCTTCCTAGATTTAGACCTTCCTCGACTGTTGTCCCTTCTATTTATGTCTCTATTTCTTGATCTACCTATTGCCTCTTTTGACACTAATGCATGAGACCCTCTAGTTGGTAGAGATTTTCTTCTGAACTCTTCGTTCCATAAACTGCTTGTTATCGTGTCCATCGTGAGTTTTCCATCCGGAGCAGCATTGCTCAAAGAGATCACCAATGTTTCCCAGCTTTCTAGCAAAGTGTTGAGGAGCAAGATAGCTTGCTATTCCTCATATGGAGTCATTTTCATCTTGGCAAGTTGAGTAACAATATTCTTCATCCCATTGAGATGCTCACGTATGTCACTTCCATCCTTATACCTCAAATTCACTAATTTCCTTATCGAAAGGGTCTTGTTGCCAGCAGTATTCCTCTCATAAACTTCCTGGAGTTTATCTCATATCACTTTTGAGGATGTTAATTCAAAAACATGATGATACACCACTTCATCTACCCATTGTCTCAAACAAGCCATAGCCTTCCTATCCAACTTATTCCAGTCTTTATCAGTCACCTCTGCCGGTTTCTGACCTTTGATAGGTTCAAACAAATCCTTGGAATACAAATGATAAATTATTTTTCCTTTCCAATAGTGCCAGCTACCAAGCCCTTTAAGAGATATCATCTTAACATGCTTTTCATCAGCCATCTTGTTGAAATATAAATCACAAACACACCGACTAGGCTCTTAGAAATTTAGTCGAACACCTAGAGGGCAATAAATATCCAACCCAAAAATTTGCTACTAACAAATCAACTAGGATCTGATACCACTTGTTGGGATTAACCAGAATGAACCAAATACAAATCCCCTATTTCAACAAATAAAGATGAGAAGTTCCAAACAAATAGAAAAATTAGATAAACCAATTTTACGGGGGAAACCTCAAATTTGGGGTAAAAACCACGGGGCAAAAGGCCAGATCAAATCACTATATTACAAATTTGATATAGAAAAGATTTACAGGAGAACAAACTCCTCAATTCTAATTTATTGTACTTTATACAAAATTGGTATTGGATGAGAAAGAAAATAAAGAATTACGGATTACAAATATAAGAACTTAGTGAAGTTACCATTGACAATTGTAAGCAAATCTCAACAAAACATTCACCTTTCTTCAATCCACACAATTTTCTTTCTCTCTTTGCAGCAGCAATTTTTCTCAAAAATTAGAAAACCAAAAAACCAAAGAAACCTTTATTCCTTTCAACAAACAAAATCTGCAAATCTTGATTTTTGCCCAAAACAGGGTTATATTGTCATGTATTTTCAGAGGAGGGATAACCCAACAAGCTTATCTTCTGATACAATAACCACTACTTCTATCCTCTAATCTAAAATAATCAGTATGCAATGCATGGAACAATTTTGGAAACAGATCATAGAAGATAAGAAGGAAGGGATGAAAGGGATGTCAGGAATGAGTTCAATCTTTCCTCTTTCGTGGCCAATCAACTGATGATTAAATTTCACCGGTTCCAAGAAGCTGCCTTGAGAAGTCACCAGAAGCCCATGCTTGATAGTCTTTAACAAGCTGGGGCAAAGATAAAAGCACAAGCATGCCAAGTTTGAGGATAAAACTACTATTGCTTGAACTAGATACTCCGCCTTAAATTTTTGTTTTTAGGACATTTCTTTGTTTGGGGTTTTACTAGTCATACTAGGTTGCTTTGACCTTAATCCCTCATCACAATGAAATGACCCAACTGGTAATGTGCAACATACGAATGGTAATTAATCATTGCAATTCCGACTTAGAGAACACTGGATCATATGATAAAGAGTCTATATTCTCGCGAGTAAATCTGCTCAATTGTTAAAATGTACAGAAGTAGCGGTCCTTGCCTGTGCTAAAAACCGTTGAAGCATAATCTTTAACAGCTGATCAAGAACCTGCGTCCCAGTTGACTCAATCGCTTGGACCGGTATAGGTTGAAATGCAAATGGTATATCAATTGTAACCTATAACACAAAATTTATATAGAAGCTTAAGCCCATTGCCATCAACAGAACCTACACCATTCAAATAAACAGGATGAAAAAGCTTAAATGCCTCTATGACTGTGTCCTATTGTAGCTGCTGTATAGATGTGTTTGCCAGCTCAGTATTACATGATATTTTATCGACCATAAATCAATGCCACATGTCTCCTGAAACAGAAATTATGTAATCAAATAAGATTTAATTTTGACACACGAGGAGGCCGAAATGTAAACTTATGCCTGTTTTAAAAGATATCAATTAGACGTACTAAGGATGATGCAAAGCCTCAAGCCTCTGACCAATACACTAAATGGTATTTTCGTATGGTGAAAAACAAGAAAGCTACAACTCATCACTGGTATGAGGACATGAAAAATAAATTCATCAACTGGCCTTTGCAATGGTACCAAAACGGGGCAGGATAATTAAGATAGTTGTGAGATGCTTGCAAAAAAAATGAACAAGAAAACTTGTGAGCATTGTTGCATCTAAAGGGGGATCACATATCTATATGTTTGTTAGCTTTCGCTTCTAGCTTTACACTCACAACGTTTTACAAGTACAAAGCACAAAAATTGTTATAAAGCCAACATATATCACACAAACACACCGAAAAATATTTTGTTAAAAGAGAAGATGAGAGGCATCAGAAACACCAAATGTAATGTTGTCTTGATGTAAAATGAAACCAACCATTGCAAAAATATAAGCTCACAAGTATTAGCTACTCATTGCAAAAAAATCCCTAAAGGAAAAAACAGAAGGGAGAAGCGCATCACTCACCTGCTGCTTTAATATTTATTATGTAATGGTTTTGGCCGTCAATTAATCACCAAACCATGTTCTATCTACAGCCACAAATAGCGGAAGTATATAGGACTTGAAGGCGTCATCTTCCCACTCCAACCCCTCCCACCAATCCTCTATTCCCATAATCTTACCACTGATCATCGGTGTCGACTTGTTTTCATTCATCAGGCCTCGTGGCAGCTTCTTCAACTTGGGACAATCATACGTTGTCTAAACTCGGAGAGGGAAGGGAAGGAGACGTCGTCATTGCATATGTGCTCCACCCGCCCCAATGATTGGAGACGTAAACGTTGGAGATTGGGAAAGGAAGCAGAGTGCGTTTGGACGCAGAGAGCAAGCCATGCCCATCATCATCAGTTGTAGTAATCAGTACCTCTTCAAAATCCGGAAGACCAGCAATCTTGAGTTCCCTGAGACAATCACAAAAGCGTATTTTCAAAATACAAAAGCTCTGGAGGTCCCTTTTCTCAAAATGCACGTTTTCCAATAGAGGACAGTCTCTGATTTCAAGCACTTCGAGTTGAGGAATTACGAGTTTGTCGATGAAACATCCTATTATGCGCAGCTCCCGTAGTCGGCACATGGCCCTGATGGCAAATATCACCTCATCTCCTTGGGCAATCGGCCACCCAACCATTGTGAGAACCTTTAAAGACGTCAATCTCTTGAGACCTTCTATCAAGAACGGGCCACTCTTCGTGATTTTTATGTGTTATTCTTCCAGTTTTTTCGAATTATAGGGCAAGTCATTAAAATTGTAGTCTTCAAATTTCAGATGTAGCCTTCTCAACTCCGTACATTCGTTAAAAATGTTCCCATTGTAGATTATCATTTTTGCCCAAATATCAACCATCTCCAGCATTTTCAATTTACCTACTTCTAAAGGTATATTCTGAAGACTGGACCATTTCCCATTTGGAGCTTTCTAAGCACACAATGTCTCTAGGCTAATGGGAAAGCCTTAATAGCTTACGGTTTTCAAACAAGATGAACGCCAATAACTTGGTCAAATGTCCAATGTCATATACGAGCCTTTTATTTCACGATGCCTCAACCCTACAAATTGTCCAAACTTTGGCATTAGTGAATCAACAAATTCCATGATAAGGGCCTTTACTTTTATAATCCCAACCATGACAAATTTGTCCATTGCACAATGACGTATATGCAACGCGGACAAATTTGGACAATTCACTTCTTGGGTACACCATCATCATAAATCCATCGCGCCATATTCCACCCTTCGACTATTTCTTCTCCACTTAATCTCAAATGAGCCGTGTACACAAAATAATTCGACTATGAGCCTATCCATAATCCCATGTCTCGTATGACATCGTGCATTTTTACACTCACCACTTCACCAAGGAATTCATCTTTATGCAACTCATGCAAGGATTTAGCCACCAAAGTGTCAATGATGTCATGCCCTCTATTCCATGTTTCTTCATAAGAACCATAGCCTACGTCCAACAATCCTTCTCCGATCCGGGATCCAACCAATGTGTCTTTATCAATTTCCTCATCCTCGGGGTACCTGCACATTCTTGGGCCACTTCTATGGCCAAGCCTAATATTTGAATGTACTGTCGTCCACACTCTCAATCCTCTCTGCATCCAGCACCGAATAATGGCTTGCCGGCAAGGTCATGTATTCCACTGCACACATTCCACCAAATGAAAATTTTCCAATTCCTTCCATAGTATGCACCAATTCCCAACCAAACAAGTAAGAAATCTCACTCTGTTGGGACACAAAGCTTGAAAATTTAGATAAAAAAATATTACTTTCATGAATTAGCCTTCTTTTTTAGATGAAAAAAGCTCATGAAAACCTCCATTTTCACGAACTTCATTGCACACGCACTATATGAAACTTTCAAAATCCTTCAATACACTAATTCCTCTCCAAACAAGGGAAATTAAAAAAAAAACATCACTCTTTTGGTATGCAAAACTTCATAATTGAAAAAAAAAGAATTATTGCTTTCTCCAAATTAATTATTAATTTTTTAGCTGAAAGGAGCTCACTTGTACCTCTAATTTAATTTTACTTTACGTTCTCTAATTATTTTTACAATATTACCATTTATTCCATATTCGTGAAAATATTTATTTTCTAATATTGTAATTAGGATCAAACGTTTATGTAAAAAATTTTAAATTTGTTTATTTCCTCTAATTATTCTTAGAATATTATTCTTCATTTCTTATTCGTAAAAATATTTTTTTCTATCATAATTAAGATCACATTTTTTGACAAAAAATAAATTTTAATATATATATATATTAAATTGATTTTAGTTAAGAGAAAGTACAAATACACAAATTATAAATAGCTAAAACAACCTTATGCTGTGCATTACACGGGCAAGTGACTAGTTAATAATATATAAGATTAATTCAAAAACATTATTAGTTATTATTTTAAATACAAAATCAATATCCATTTGACTTTAACAAGAAGATCTATGTTTAAGATGCATGGTGATATATAAATATATTAAAAGTAATAATTTTAATCAAGTAGTTGGTGTTAATAAACAAAATATTTTTTTTAAGTAAAAATTTAATAATTAAATAGTATATATCAATTTTTAAAATTTTTATTTCGATAAAATTATACTCAAAGCTTTCTAACAATAAATAATAATAAATAAGTAAATAAATAAAAATGCTAAATTTAGTGTGTATTATCAAATAACAAACTCTAATTCCATTAATATGATTATAAACATATAAATAAAATTTACCATTTTTTTAGAATTATTAATTTAGATAGAATTATATTTTGAAGTTTTAATAATAATAATAATAATAATTAATAAATATATTAAATTAAGCAATTAGTGTTAATAGACTTGTATTAGCTACTGTGGTAATCAACCATAATTCTGATAAGACTCAAACATGATGACAATGAAGAAAAAAACTCGATTAATGTATGTGGTTGATACATCAAAATTCATCAATATTTGTTAAATTTCTTATTTCTGTAGAATTATATTCCAAAACTTTCATAATGATAATAATAATAATAATAATAACAATAATAATAATAAATTTCAAATCAAGTAAGTATTAATAATCTTATAAAATTATTGTAAGGTGAGAATTAACTACTTTAAGAAACCAAAAAAAAAGCGTTATATGTACTTAGGAACTCTCCTACAAATCGTACTCGAAACAGAATTTTCTCTTTCAACTTGAAACATATATGCTAGGTAGGCAAATTTTAGATTCCGCCTAAATTGACACGAGTTGATCACCTATACGAGTGTTTGATTTAATTTAACTTCTTCTGCGTACTAATTATTGGTTTCACTCGTCTTTTTGGGAATATAACCATGGACGAAGAAAACGACCCGCAAAAATTTGGAGAGCAAGATGGCGCCCATGAAAGGTCGGAAAGTGCAGATCATTTTGTTAGCCATATTATTGAATTCACCACTTACTCCTAAAAGCTTAAGCATTTCGAGAAGGAATTCATAAATGTTTATCTTGACTCATAGCCTATCGTAAGTGGATGATTCATTATAAGCATCAGCAAAGTAAAAACATTCACAAGTTCCGATGGTAAAGAAGTGCAAGAACAGAGAGATCAAGAACAAAATTCATATTTTCATAACAGTCATTAGACAATTAACAGACATTAAAATTTATTTTATTAAATTTGTTTTAAAACTCCAAAACTTCAGAATTGAACATCTTTTCACATGTTCATTAATTAAAAATGACTGTCTTTTTTTTAAAAAAAGAGAATATTTCTGCTGGTAAACATTGCCATGAAGAACTGAAACATATAATTAAGTTAAATTAAACAAAGTAAATAAAAGATATTTATGGCAAAGCATAGTGTCATTACAAGAAGCAGCAATGCAGGAAGAGTGGCTAGAAGCCTCTATGCACGTCCCCAAACTGAGAAATATCTTCACTCACAAATCAAAAATTACAACCAGTTAAACTCGATCATACTGTTTTAAATGCAAATGATGGAATAAAAGAATGGAGAAAATAATCTTTGAGCTTGTTAAAATTCAAAACAAGATGCAATGCCAAAATGCAAATGGAGAGAATGCATATAATATCAGAGAATGGAAATAACAGAGATAGGCAGTTTACTTACTCGGGTAAGAGACTGGGTTTTGGGAAAAGATTAAGATTGTATCATCATGGCTCTTCTTAAAATAGGGGGGAGAGATAGGACTTGAATTCATCGTCTTGCCACTGAATTGCTTCCCACCACTTCTCAGTTCCTTGAATCTTACCCTCCAATGGCTTGTTTTTGTTCATCAGACCTCGCGGCAGCTTCTTCAAGCATAAACTATCGCGTAAAGTGCTTCCTATCAGTTGTCATTACAAATGCTTCTTATCATCAAATAATCGAGTTCTAATGATTTGAGTTAATTGCATCGGATAGTAAGCTTCCATTGTCGTACAGTTACTGGAAGCCAAGTTAGAATCTTGTTATCGACCAACTTTAACACCAACAAATGTGTCAAAGTTCCAATCTCCACGGTCAGTGTTGTGAGATTTGATCTCTTATCACAATCCTAACAACATTCCAAGCGTAGATAGCTGCTCTTAAGGGTACTTGACACGGTCCATGCTAAAGAGCTTCATCTTATGTAATGATTGTAACGAAGAGTTTGATATCTTATACCTGGACCCATAATAAACATGGTGGACAGATTACAAGGAACTACTAACTCAAGTTATTCACTGCTGGCCAATACATATATCCTTTTAGCTACCATCCCCCTTTCTGTTGTTTGTTCCATATTCAATTTCAACCCTTTGCAATTGATAAACATATGTTGTATTTCAACTAGATATATATCAATTGCCTTAACGTCAATTTGCACACTGAACGTTTTTTTCGTATTTTTTATTTAAATAATTTGAAGACTAATCCATATTTAAATCTTAACAGATTGCATATTAGGCAGTCTTTAACCGAAAAAAACTAATTAAAGGAATGCTAAACCTATCCAACTTGAGTTCATTAGTTTAGCGATCATGCTTCATGTTTAACTCACCTACCGCAGCACCGGTTGGGTGGCAGGAATGATACAAATGTGTTTATTTTATAATTTTGATTACGTCTGAGTATTTACTTCAAAAAAAGTTGTGTTTTTTTTTTCAGAATCATACTGTTGTTGATTATACTTTCTATATTGTGATTGACAGGGTAATTCTGATGCGTACCATCTTTTTTCTTTTTCTTAGAGAATCCAATCAACCTGGTTTGAAAAGTTGAAACAAGAGTTGAAGGCAAAGACAAACTATCCGTACAATTACGAAAACATGGATTTATTTGTTTATCTACGCATGCCATTTTGATGCTAAGAGAAGCAGTAACTACTGCATAAGACCATGAAAGAAGACAGGATTAGAAAGGCAGACCTGATGAGACAACCCAGAACCCAAAGGAAAACTGAGGTAAATGAAGAGAAGATTTAGATTGGGTCGGAACGGAGAAGATGAAGATGTATAAGTGGGCGACATAAACGTTTAGTTTATGTCAATTTGCAGTGCACATACAATGTACCCCTTTTTTAATCACCAACTACGTGGCTGGTTGGCTGGCAGGAACGATTCAAATGTGTGTCATTTTATAATTTTGGTTTGGTGACTTAAGTCTAATATTTGCCGACAAAAGGCATCCTCAACTACCAAGTTTACTTTAAACAAAGTTGTGTTTTTTTTTCAGAAGTGTGACAACAGCAGGCAAAACTTAATAATTCACACATCAAATTACCAACCTTTGTTTTAGTTTAACTTGTATGGTCCTCCAAATTACCTCCCTTTATCTTAATACATCTGATTCGAAGCTTCGCTGTACAAAAGAATACCCTTTATTTTTCAGAACAAGCACAAGGTACTGGAAACAACACTTTGAATTTGTAGGTTTTGTTCAAGAAGAATATTTTACCTCTAGCTAGGCCTTAGTATTACCTGAGATGTCAATGAACTCCCCAAAGAAACTAGTTATCTGAAAGATCATTCAATATTTATTCAACAATTACCCTAATGTATACCATATCCAATCTTATAAGAACACTTCTCCAAGAATTATATAATTGCTGATCTTTTGAACATTCTTCAGTAACTAATGGCCACAAATGTCTCAGAAGCAAAGAGCACACAAAAGGGATCGCCTGTAGGTAATGTAGCATTTATCTCATCAGCTGAACTTTGGTTCACTTACATATATCATGTGCAAAGGGATCAAATGCAATAACCACTCCAAAAAGATCTTCTGAAGGAGAACAGGGACATTGCGAGCAGCGTCTTCAGTTCCGTTTGGTTGTTGAAAATGACCTTCGAGAATGAGAATGTTATATAAGTGCTTGTTCATGCAAGAATGAACATCTCCTCTCTTGTTTCCTAAATCCCAATAACAGAGAATGGCAATAAAAGAGATAGGCAGTTTACTTATTCCAGAACTCCACACCGGGACACCTGAATGAAATCAAATCAAGAGATATTTGAAATAAGGAGCACGTGGATGCTGATAAGAAAAAAAAACATTTCTAAAATATTTTTAAATCATTTGATATATGTGCAAGTAGAAAGAAGAGGAGAAAACTTTCTTCTGAGCATTTCTGCATCTAAAAGGGGATCACATATCTATATGTTTGTTAGCTTGCGCTTCTAGCTTCACATCCACAAGGTTTTACAAATCCAAAGCACAAGAATTCTTATAAAGCCAACATATATCACACCAACCACCGAAAAATATTTTGTTAAAAGAGAAGATGAGAGGCATCAGAAACACCAAATATAATGTTGTCTTGCCGTAAAATGAAACCAACCACTGCAAAAATATAAGCTCACAAGTATTAGCAATAAAAACCGTCAATTAATATGTAATGGTTTTGGCCGTCAATTCATCACCAAACCATTTGAGCCACAAATAGCGGAAGGAGATAGGCCTCGAAGGCGTCATCTTCCCACTCCAACCGCTCCCACCAGTCCTCTGTTCCCGCAATTTCACCACTGATCATCGGTGTCGACTTGTTTTCATTCATCAGGCCTCGAGGCAGCTTCTCCAACATAGGACAATTATACAGTCTTAACTCGGAGAGGGAAGGGAAGGGAAGGGCAGCTTCTCCAACATATGTGCTTCATCCGCCGCAATGATTCGAGACGTAAACGTTGGAGATTGGGAAAGGAAGCAGAGTGCGTTTGGACGTCAGAGAGCAGGCTCTGATGTCGAGTTCCCACAAAGACTTGCAAGGTCGAGTTCCCTGAGCTGTAGGAGGTGTTGCAGCCCAACTACATCTGCAAAAAGACATTCGTGTATTTTCAAAATACAAAGGCTCTGGAGGGCCCTCTTCCCAAAATGCACCTTTTCCAATCCACGACATTTTTTGATTTCAAGCAGTTTGAGTTGAGGAAGGAAATCAGTTGCCCCAGGAATGACGAGTTTGTCGATGAAACATCCTATTATGCGCAGCTCCCGTAGTCGGCACATGGCCCCGATGGCAAATATCAGCTCATCCCCATTGGCAATCGGCCACCCATCCATTGTGAGAACCTTCAAAGACGTCAATCTCTTGAGACCTTCTATCAAGAACGTGTTGTTCTTTTGTCTCCCACGAATCTTTATGTGTAATTCTTCCAGTTTTTTCAAATTATAGAGCAAGTTTAAGTCGTTAAAATCGTAGCCTTCAACTTCTAGATGTAGCCTTCTCAACTCGGTACATTCGTTAAAAACGTTCCCTTTGCAGACTACCTCGTTTGCGGAAATATCAACCATCTCCAACTTTTTCAATTTTCCTAATTCTGAAGGTATATTCATAAGAAAATTGCAATCCCTCATTTGGAGCTTCCTCAGCTCACAAAGGCCTCCTATGGTTGGTGGGAGCGTGGATAGATTGCGGTTATGAAGCAAGATCAACACCAATAACTTGGTCAAATTTCCAATGTCTGGGGGCAACGCTTCCATATTTGAGCATCTAATTAAAAGATATCTCAACCCAACAAAATGTCCGAACGGTGTAATTGGTGGATATCTAATCCCAACAGATTCCATAATAAGGACCTTCAGTTTATATTTGAAGTTCATGGAATTCATAATCCCAACCATGTATAATCAATCCATCCATTATACAATGTATATGCAATGAGGATAGGTTTGGACAACCCAATTCGTGAGGTAGATCATCATTGTGGCCCTCAACATAAATCCTTCTCGCCATATTCCACTTTTTAGCTATTTCTTCTTCACTTAACCTCAAATTAGCAGAGTGCAGAAAACAATTCGACTATGAGCCAATCCATAATCCTATGTCTCGTATCACATCGTGCATTTTTACATAAATCACTTCAGGTGGATATTCATATTTATGGACCTCAAGCAAGGATTTAGCCACCAAAGTATCAATGATGACATCCCCTCTATTGCACGTTTCTTCATAAGTACCATAGCCTACGTCCAACAATCCTTCTCCAATCCAGGATCCAACAAGTATGTCTTTATCAATTTGTTCATCCTCGGGGTACATGCAACAAAATAGGAAGCATTCCTTTTCAACTTGGTTTTCTAGATTGTCATAGCTGAACTTCAAGCGCTGTAATAAATCTTTTTCCGCCCCCGAAATCAATGATGGGCAACTTTTAAGACACTTAAACACCAATGCTTTGCCAATAACAGTGAGTGCACATTCTTTAGCCAACACTTTTCTTAAATAAGGTCCATGACTCTTCGGGACCTAAGCATTCGATCTTCATCTTTTGATCAGGATCCATTTGCAAACATACATCTTCCAATCGAGTAGTGAAAATTACCTTGAACTTGGACTCATCCAGTCCACAACCACCCGCAACTCCAAGTTGGTCAAGATCTAGGGCTTCCCAAATATCATCGAGGAGCAAGGCTACTTTGACCTTGCCATTGAAGAGTGTCTCGTTTATGACCATTCCACGTGCTTGGGGATCTTGATCTTCATAGAAACTCAAATTCAACTCCCGCATTATAGATTTTTGTATATTATCCTCGTTCACAGTTTTTGAAACAGCTATCCATATAACTTTGAAGTTAGAAGGTTTCAAGAACTCATAGCACACCTTCTTCATGAGCGTGGTTTTCCCCACACCCCCCATCCCATGGATCCCAACCATTCCAACTTCACTTTTAGCAAGACAATCACGTACCTCGTTAAAAGCCTTTTCTTGCCCAATGCTGACACGGGAAGAAATCTGATTTTGCTCTCTCTTATTCCATGACTTATGCTCAATTGCAGTTGGATTAGTAGTGGCCGTGGTATGTCCAAGAGTGGAGGCAGATGGTCCTGATCCAGAATGGCTCACTTGCATCTGCACAAGAGCAGTCGACGTACTTGGCAGCGTAGGATGATGATGCCGAAACGGTCCGTTCAGTATATTTTCCATCATGTTGAAGCCCAAACTATACTCATGAGCATTTGAAGGTTCGGTTTTTTCTTTTTTACCTTTCTTGAATAATCCCTTCATCCTGCTTTCAGTTGGAGAAAGGAGAGTGGCATGTGAGGCAAGAAACAAGGTAAGCAAGATGCAGATGAAGAAGAGACAAGGTAAGCAGCATGAACTTGAATTACTTGAAAAACAGACAACTAACCCATGTCTTAATTTATATGGTGACATAAATAACTTTAGAGTGAGAACAGAAAGAATCAGCTGGTGATCAGTTAGTCAAAACTAAATGTTAGCCACACACATTAAGATAGAAGACAAATAATCTTAAAGGAGAAAGTTTAAGGATCACAAATTAAACAATTAGATTAGGGGAAGAAGAAGGTCAGAAAATATCCTGAATTACTGGAGAGATTGATGTTTCCATTAGTTTATAACAGTTATTCGACATGAAATGGGCACACCAGGATTTCTTCACTAAACCAAAAATACTTCTCATGGTCAACTCATAGAGATTATAGCACAGATAATCATACCCCTCCCAAACGGTAGCCATCTTCTAATTCAGAATATGTGATAGCTTACTCAGAGATATGGCACCACTTGGAATAGCCAATTTATTTAAGATTGAAACACCAACTAATTATCAGGAAAAAAAAGAATGAAACACCATCTAAATGATTGTTGGGACAACCAAATGACGAATATTAGAAGTAAAAATTGTTGGCTTTAATCCCCTAAATCCCTTAACTTTCAAGATTAAATAATAACAAGCTCATGAATCAAAATTCAAACTAGGATAAATCACTAATATTTAGTATACTCGACATTTGAGAATCACTAACAAATCATGTGATCAAGAAAGAAACAAGGAGGAAAATTAACTGAACCTGATTCGACAAAACAATGCAAGGCAGAGATTAGAAGGCAGCTGAGTACTACTAGCTTCTGGCGGTATAGCAGCTAATCAAGATGTTGGATCTGCACCAGAATTGGATGTATTCTGCTTTGATGATTTATTGGGAGAGGGGAAGAGAATAAAACAGTACTTGGGCGAGTGGAGAAGAAAGTAGGCACCTGTTCACATTTTCATGTTGTTGTAGTCCCCACTAAACAGGTAAAGTAAGTCAATAATTCATGTCTTCCCTCCAAGCATAGGGACCAGCTACCAGTCTCCACCGAAAGTGGAAAACGACATGATGGAAAGGTAGCTGCACACTGCACAAATTAAAGAATTGGATTAGGGGAAGAAGCAAGGCAGAAAATATCCTGAATTACTGGAGAGATTGATGTTTCCATTAGTTTATAACAGTTATCCGACATGAAATGGGCACACCAGGATTTCTTCACTAAACCAAAAATACTTCTCATGGTCAACTCATAGAGATTATAGCACAGATAATCATACCCCTCCCAAACGGTAGCCATCTTCTAATTCAGAATATGTGATAGCTTACTCAGAGATATGGCACCACTTGGAATAGCCAATTTATTTAAGATTGAAACACCAACTAATTATCAGTAAAAAAAACGAATGAAACACCATCTAAATGATTGTTGAGACAACCAAATGACCCATATTAGAAGTAGAAATTGTTGGGAAGACTAATTATAGGAGGAAGACGTCTCAGCATCACCCACTTTCAGCTGATCCAATCCATTGACCGCGCACTTGAATTCGATTATTAGCAGTTTGATTTGAAGCCTAAATCATACTGTTGTAGATTATACTTTCTAGATTGGGATTGACAGGGCAATTATGATGCATACATCTTTTTTCGTTTTATCGGACAATCCAAACATCCTGGTTTGGAAAGGTGAAACAAGAGTTGAAGGCAAAGGAAAACTATCAGTACAAATTACAAAAACGTGGATTTATTTGTATATCTTTGCATGCCATTTTGATGCTAAGAGAAAAGCTAATTACAGCATAAGACAATGAAAGAAGACAGGATTAGAAAGGCAGACCTGATGAGACAACCAAGAACAACCCAAAGGAAAACTGATGTAGATGCGGAGGAGATTTAGTTTGGGTGGGAACGGAGAAGATGAAGATGCATAAGTGGGTAACTATAAAATCACCATTTTTGTCATATGTTCAGAAGTTTCTTGGTTGAAAACCCAAAATGTTTAGTTTATGTCAAGTTGCAGTGCACATTCAATGTACCCCTATTTTACTCACCAACTAGTGGTTTGTTGAAGGAATAGCAGCCGATCAAGATGATGGTTCTGCTCGTAGTCGGTATGAAGGAATTTCTGAAGAAATTTCTTGGGCATCCAAACCCAAGCGAAGTTTCAAGGAAAAGGAGTTATAATCACAAGGATCCCATTAGACACTGACATCATTTGAAGTTTTCAACATTTAGCTTTTCAAATGCAATATTTTCCAAGGTAGTGTTTCCCAGCTGATCAAGATGTTGAATCTGCACTTAGTTGAGGATTGCTTGAAGTCAACATTTGGAATGAAGTTGGAAGATGAAGAGGAGTAAAGGCTGTAAAATATTTATTGATGGACAAACCTAGGCATTGTGTACTCTAATGCAAAGTTTCAAGGAAACAAATAATTTTCACGTTCCTTTTTTTTTAGTTAATTTTTTTTCAGACAAACCAGTGCATTTTTTTTAGACCCATTTCATAGAGTTGCATTTCCTTGTAGGCAAAATGCAAACAGGCGTGTTTTTGTTACAGCAGGGTAAAAGGAATTTGGGATCAATCCATCAACCTGTGTTTTTTGTCACAGCAGGGTAAAACAAAGAGAGATCCCGCTAAAACGAAAATATCAACAAACCAAGAAATAAACATATCAATCCCCAACAAACATCAATCAATCAGTCATTCAATCAAGCATTTTTTGTTTAGTAAATCACAAATGCAAGTGACAAGCCAATTCTATTCCTAACAAAAAACATGGTTATTTGATTTTTGGAGTGTTTGAAATATTTAAGTTTGCAATCCATTAAAATAAAGGCGCAAGCGCAGTTTCATCTATTCAACATCATATGCAAAGAGCAGGAGATTTTCCGGTGGATGGGCCTGCCTTGTGAGGACTGACCGTCATCCGGTTCTGCGCAGTCTTATACTTCCTCTTGCTCAGCGCCTATTCAACATGGAAGCAACACCACAAACATGCATATGACTTGATCAATGTATAAATAAGGAGGGGTTCAATTATAGTATTACTTCTATCTTATCGCATATGGGGATGAGAAGCGCCGGCGGCAGACTCTTGGTCGAGGAGATGAATGGTCGAGCCAATGGGGGTCAGTGAATGCCATTATCTCTATCACCATCATAGTCTGATTCTACATAACTTCGCACATTAATGTTATTGTTCTGATCATCATGAGCAGGAAGAATTCCCTTCCCTCGATCTGTCATTCCTGAAGATCGTGAAACCAGATCCAACGCTGTTTTCATCCTTCACTCAAGAATTTAGCAAATTCTCAGCAATGAACATAAGCTGCGAATTGAGAAAGAATTCAAATCTTCTACACTCACAGAACAGACCAAGGATTAAAATTATGAAACAGAGGAATGCAGAGGAATTTGAATTATAAGAATCAGAAGAGGAATGGAATTGGAAATGAAGCTGGAGAAGTAAGGAGGTAGGAAGGGAGACGAAATGAGAAGGCAGCAATGAGGAAGTTGCAAATTTTTGATTAATTCCCATTCATACACTTTTCTCCCTTTTATACATTCATCCATAATTTGAATTTAAATTTCATATCACAACTTCTTATGAGGAGTATCAAAATTCCAAAATTCCAAATTATACTTCTATGAGTATCAAAATTCCAAAATTCCAAATTATCCCTCCACTTGAATCTTCTTCATGTCATTCCCTCCCCCTTATCAACGACCTTGTCCTCAAGGGAGGAAAAATCATCAAAGAGAGGCATTAATCGTGCTTTAGATTCCAGGGTACTATCTGCAGTTGTAAGGTCCTCCCATAGTACCATAAAATTGCCTCCTTCAACTGAATTTTTTGCTCTTCTCATGGATTTAATCTTTGAGCAATATATTCCCAATTATTCTGAAAAAGATGGCATGGTGGATCCTTGTATGTCTTTGGCGCCCAATTTCTCTTTAAGCAAAGAAATGTGAAATACATCATGTACTCAAGATCCCTCAGACAAGACTAATTTGTAAGCCACTTCACCAATTTGTTGCATAATCTGATAAGGACCAAAAATCTTGGCAAAAGTTTAGTATGTCGATTCATCTTTGCTGATACCTGTTTATATGGATGTAACCTTACATATACCCAATCCCCTGGATTAAAACTATTCTCTGTATGATGTTTATCATACGTCCTCTTCATCTTTTCCTGAGATAATTTCAAATGCTGCTTCAATAATGTCAAGATTTGATCTCTGGATTGTAATTCACTATCAACATCTGAAAGGTGAGCAATGCCACGAACATAAGTGAGTAGTGTGGGAGGAGGTCTTTCGTATACTTCTTCAAAAGGAATACAATTGGTTGAAGAGTGTCAGCTAGTATTGTAGGTATATTTTGCCCATGATAACCATTTTGTCCATTCTTTTCGTTGATCTCCCACAAAGCATCTTAAGTACATTTGCAAGATTCGATTTACCACTTCTGTTTGGCCGTCAGTTTGTGGGTGGTAAGCTGAGCTGTAATTAAAGGATGTTCTCTGAAGATTGAATAATTCTTTCCAGAATGAACTTGTAAAGATGGCATCTTGATCGCACACAATCGAATTTGGTATGCCATGAAGCTTGAATACATTATCAAAGAAGATTTGAGTAACTGTGATGGCTGAATAATGATGACTCAAGGGCATGAAGTAGCTGTATTTAGAAAGTCTATCCACAACCACCAAAATTGAAGTACAACCTTTTGAGTTGGGTAAACCATCAATGAAATTCATTGATAAATCAGTCTAAATGTGAGCAGGGATTGGCAAAGGTTGAAGAAGTCCTGCCGGTGATGTATTTGCCAACTTATGTTGCTGACATATCTCACCTATACGAACCATTTCTCTCACATGATCTTTCATTTTGGGCCAAAAGAAGATAGCTTGTATTCTTCAAAGAGTTTTCTGATATCCGTCATGAGAACTTTTGTGAAACTTTGATGCAATAATGTCTATCAATTCAGATGGATTCAACAGATAAATTTGATGTTTAAAATATATAATTCCATCCTTGAAAGTCCAGCTTAAGGATAAACCTCCTTCTTCAATTTGTTTAACAATCTGTTGCATTATTGGTTCCTCTTTGATATCCTACTTGATAGTTTCCAACCATGTTGGAATGGGACGTGAAATGGCATGGATGACTGCTTCCTCATGTATTCTTGACAATGCATATGTAGCTGAATTGTTAATCCCTTTCTTGTACTCTATGAAAAAGTCAAAACCCATCAATTTAACTAACCATTTCTGCTGTGGTGTTGTAGTCAATTTCTGTTGCCACAAGTACCTCAAACTTGCATGATCAGTTCTCACCACAAATGGTCGTCCCAGTAAATATTGTTGCCAACGCTGAACTGCTAATACAACGGCTAATAGCTCTTTTTCATAAGTGGATAGTAAAAGATTCCTCCCATGTAAAGCATTGCTAAAGTATGCCACTGGAGCTAGATTTTGCATCAACAAAGCTCCAATTCCCTTGCTTGAAGCGTCACACTCCATAATTCCGGCAATACCAAAACTGGTTCAGTTATGATAGCCATTTTGAGGTCATTAAAAACCTTCAAAGCTAAAGATGTCCAAGTGAAAGAGTCCTTCTTTAACATGGAAGTTAGTGGTTCAGCAATGCAACTGTAGCCTTTTATAAGTTTTCTATAGTAACCAGTGAGATCAAGAAACCCTCTCAAGGCCTTGATGGATTCAGGTTGAGGCCATTGTTTAACTGCTAAAACTTTATCCAAATCCATTGCCACCTGACCCTTGTAAATAATGTGACTAAGATAGCTCGCTTTCTCCTGTCCAAAAGAACACTTTTCTTATTTAACAAACAAAGCATGAGCTCTTAATATATCAAATGTGGTTTTTAAATGAGCCATATGTTCCTTCCAATTGGAGCTGTATATCAGAATGTTGTCAAAGAATACTAGAACAGATTGATGAAGATGATCATGAAAAATTGAGTTCATCAAGGATTGGAAGGTTGATGGCGCATTAGTAAGCCCAAAAGGCATAACTAAGAACTCGTAATGACCTTCATGAGTTCGGAATGCAGTTTTATAGATGTCATTCATAGACATTCTAATTTGATGATATCCGGACCTCAAATCCAATTTAGAAAAAATTCAAGCATGATAAAGCTCATATAATAAATCATCAATCAAGGGTATAGGAAACTTATCTTTGATGGTTAGTTGATTAAGAGCACGGTAATCAACACAAAGGCGCCATGAACCGTCTTTCTTCCTTACCAACGACACCGGAGATGAATAAGGACTGTGGCTATGTCTTATTACCCCAGCCTCTAACATCTCACATACTTGCCTCTCAATTTCTGACTTTTGAATTGGTGGGTATCTGGCCTGGATACTACTGGTATTGCTGTTGGCAGTAAAGGAATGTTGTGGTCATGACTACGTTAAGGAGGAAGCTGCTCTGGCTTCTCAAAAATATCCTTGTAAGTTTCCAACAACATAGTCATCTCTAGTTTCTTTTCTGCATTTGAAGGAAGAAACGATGACTTGGATTGACTTGAATTTGGTATTGCTGTTAACTTCAACAACACACCTTGTTTTCTTTTGAAAAATAGTCTTGATCATTTGATTCTTTCCCACTACTTGCATAGGAGAACGTTTAATGCCTTGTAACTGGATTTCCTTCCCATTAACAACGAAGGTCATCTGAAGTTTGTCAAAGTTCAATACAATTGCTCCTAATGTTCTAAGCCATTGAATTCCTAATACCATGCCAAATTCTTTCAAAGGCAAGAGATGGAAATCAGCAGGCAATTCATGTCCTTGAGTAGTCCAATTTACCTCCTTACAACTACCAGGGCTGGTGAGACGATCCCCATTCACCACAACCACTTCCATTTTTTTAGTAGAGTCCTCTTTAATCTTCTAATTCGAAATATGTGATAGCTTACTCTGAGATATGGCACCACTTGGAATAATCAATATATTTAAGATTGACACACCAACTAATTATCAGGAAAAAAAAAAATGAAACACCATCTAAATGATTGTTGAGACAACCAAATGACCAATATTAGAAGTAGAAATTGTTGGGAGGACTACTTATCGGAGGAAGAGGTCTCAGCATCACCCACTTTCAGCTGATCCAATCCATCTACCACCACTTGAATTTGATTATTAGCAGTTTGATGGGAAGCCTTAATCATACTGCTGTTGATTATACTTTCTATATTGGGATTGACAGGGTAATTATGATGCGTACATCTTTTTTCGTTTTCTTAGAGAATCCAAACATCCTGGCTTCAAAAGGTGAAACAATAGTTGAAGGCAAAGGAAAACAATCAGTACAAATTACAAAAACATGGATTTATTTTTATATCTATGCATGCCATTTTGATGCTAGGAGAAACACTAACTACAGCATCAGTACAAAGAAGACAGGATTATAAAGGTGGACCTGATGAGACAACCCAGAACAACCCAAAGGAAAACAGATGTCGATGAAGAGGAGATTTAGATCCGGTGGGAAGCGAGAAGATGAAGATGGAAAATGGGTGACTATAAAATCACCATTTTTGTCATATCTTCAGAAGTGTCTTGGTTGAAAACCCAATATGTTTAGTTTATGTCAAGTGGCAGTGCACATTCAATGTACCCCTATATTACTCATCAACTACGCGTAGTCGGTATGAAGGAATTTCTGAATAAAGTTCTTGGGCATCCAAACCCAAGCGACGCTTCAAGGAAAAGGAGTTATAATCACAAGGACCCCATTAGACACTGACATCATTTGAAGTTTTCAACATTTAGCTTTCAAACTGCAATATTTTCCTAGCTAGTGTTTCACAGCTGATCAAGATGTTGGATCTGCACTGAGATGAGGATTGCTTGAAGTCAACATTTGCAATGAAGTTGGAAGGTGAAGAGGAGTAAAGGCTGTAAAAAATTATTGATGGACAAACCCAGGCATTGTGTACTCTAATGCTAAGTTTCAAGGAAACACATAATTTTCATGTTCCTTTTTTTTTCAGTCAATTTTTTTTCAGACAAACCCATGCCTTTTTTTTTATACCCATTTCATAGATTTGCAATTCCTTGTAGGCAAAATGCAACCAGGCATTTTTTTGTTACAGCAGGGCAAAAACGAATTTGGGATCAATCCATCAACCAATGGTTTTTGTCACAGAAGGGTAAAACAAAGAGAGAAGATCCAGCTAAAATCAAAATGTCAACAAACCAAAAAATAAACATATCAATCCCCAATAAGCATCAATCAATCAATCAAGCATTTGTTTAGTAAATCACAAATGCAAGCGGCAAGCCAATTCTATTCCAAACAAATTACATGCTTATTTGATTTTTGGAGTGTTTGAAATATTTAAGTTTGCAATCCATGAAATAAAGGCGCAAGTGCAGTTTCATCTCTTCAACATCATATGCAAAGAGGAGGAGATTTTCAGGTGGATGGGCCTGGCGTCGGGGTTACATTTCCTTCCCGAGAACCAAATGAACCGTCATCCAGTACCGTCATCCTCTCCTTGTGAGGATAGACCGTCATCCTCTCCTTGTGAGGATATGTCAAATTCAAATTCATATCTACTATTATTAATAAAACGAAAATTCAATACTGACCTGTGATTAAAAATAAGAGATTCAACAAATCAAAATTCAATAAAAATAAAAAATTAAAATCAAATTATTATAGTTACTCTCTTCATTCAGAACTATCTTTAAATTCAATCATAATCTATATCTAAAATATTAGATTATCAAAATTTATCTCATCATTATTAAATAAGAGTTTATCTATAAAATTAAAATTTTTCGGTAATATAAGTTGCACATATTACGACATCTTGCCAAGTTGTATTTTGACTAGATATAAATTAAATTGCCTTAACGTTTGTTTGCTCGCTAAACGTTTTTTTCGTATATTTTATATAAATAATTTGAAGAATTATCCTTTTCTAAATTTTAACAGATTGAACATTAGTCATTCTTTTATTGAAACAAATTAATGGACTACTAAACCTATCCAACTTGAGTTCGTTAGTTTAAAGATCATGCTTCATATTTAACTCACCAACTGCAGCGGCGGTTGGGTGGCAGGAATGATTCAAATGTGTTTATTTTGTAATTTTGATTAGGTCTGAGTATTTGCTGCCAAGAAGCTTCCTCAACTACCAAGTTTACTTCAAACAAAGT
>JAVDBV010049101.1:0-17371 GCA_032619315.1 Piper longum | reverse complement strand
TATATTATAGCGGAAGACTTGGGTGCGCTGCCTGCTTTTGTGAACGGAGTCGAGGTGGCCAGAACTGTATTTGTGAGCAAAGAAAAGGAACAAGCTATTGATAAGAGTGCTCTTGTTACAACACAAATCTAAAAATTGGTTGCTCTTTATCTAGCTATATACGAGCATCAGGTAAGAGTTAAGCCTTTGAAAGTATTTTGACTCAGCTATGTATGATAATTTGCAAAGGCCTTCTCGGTTTTCAATAACACATTGTGACTATTTTAGTTGATTATTTTCTTATTTATTTTAAGTTTTGTATTTTTTAAGAATGGATAATCTTTAAGATAAAAGAAATAACGAAGAAGAATTAGTCCAACATATTACAACATTCTATCTTATTGTAAAAGATGAGTTAAAATCGAAGGTTAGAATGCAATTTGATTTGTTTTCACAATGTACTTAACTTTACACTAGTTATTAAAAAATGACGGGATTTGGTGTACATAAACATAGTATAAGCATTTGTGTGTACAGATTATCATAAGATAACAAAAGAATTATATTATTAAGCATTTGTGTGTTCTAAAGGACATTTAAAAGAAGATGAGTGGAAAACACAAATTGGATATGAATATGATAATAAGAATGATGGTACGAGTCCGAGCAAAAGAAAGAGAGAAATACCCTACTAAGGAAAAAAAGAACTTGTCCTATAATTAGAGAAGATTGTCAAGCACGTATTATGGTAACTAAAAATAAAGAGGACATATGAAAAATAATGTATTTTGAAGAATGACATAGTCATTTATTCCTTACACTATTAAAAATTTATTTTCTCAGGTCATATAAGCATGTTACAAGTGTGACCCAAAATCTGATGGACATATTTGTAGAGGCCAATATAAAAACTTTTCAACTAATGTCTTTACTAGAAATTGAAGTAGGTGGGGCTGAAAATATTGGTTGTACAGAGATAGATATTAGAAATACCCAGTCACGAAATAAAGAAGAGATAAAAGAAATTGATGTCTAATTATTGATGGAATATTTCGAGAAAATGAAAGACATGAATGACTTTTTTTTTTTTTTGCTATGATGAAGTTAATGATGATGGTAGATTGAAGCATTGTTTTTTGGGAGGATGAAATTTCAAGAAAAAATTATAATCTATTCTCAGATGTCATGATTTTTTATATAACATATGATACAAATAAATATGGACTTGTTTTTGCACCATTCATCAGATTAAATCATCACAGACAAACTATTACATTTGGACACGTTTTTTGTATAATGAGAGGGTTGAGTCTTTTGTGAAGCTTTTTAAACCATTTTTGAAATGCATGGAAGGAAAGCAACCAGAGGCAATTGTTACTGATTAAGATCCTGCAATGGAAAAAGTAATTAAATTGATATTTTTTTAACATATCATCGTCTTTGCATTTGGCATATTTTAAGAAGAAAACGAAAAAATTAGGAGCAATTGGTCACGGAATGGAGTTTTTAAGTCATTCCATACTTTAATATTTGGTGTGGATAACAAAGAAGAATTTGAATCACAATAGAGTTAAATAATCAAAGAAAATTGCTTTGAGGAAAATGCGTGGTTAAAATCCATATGTGCAATTCGTCATTTGTTGGTGTCTGTGTATAATAAAGGTTTATTTTTGAATGGTATAAGTTCTCAACAAAGTGAATCTCAAAATTCATTTTATTTAAGGTATGTCAACTAAAAAAAGCCTTATTGAGTTTATACATAGATTTGAGAGAGCTATCAAAAGAGAGATTAAATGACTGGAAAGAATCTTATGAAAACGAATATAAAAGCCCCAAATTGGTCACTCCATTCAAGATGGAATGTATAATAGAAAAGGTTTATACTCATAAAAAATTTTCTAAGTTTTAAGAAGAAATACAATATAGTTTGGTTTGTTACTCATTTCATAAGAAATTAGATGAGGAGGATGTTAAACAGTATGATGAAACATGTTGTGGAAATAATAAAAAATTAGTTACACGTGTTACTTACATAGGAGTTGAAAATAGATGCATATGTTGTAAATTTTTGAAAAGGGAAGGTATTCTATATAGGCATTTGTTGTATGTACTGAGGTTGAATAAGAGTGATATTTTTCCTCAACTCTATGTCATGAAGAGATGGACAATTAAAATAGCAAAGGAAGGTTTTTTTTATGGTGGTAGAGTAGAACTTCATGGTGATTGCAACAAAACTTCATTCTCTAATTGGAGAGAATTGCATTCTATATTCAATCGATGGGCCAAAAAGATATATTTTTCATGTGAGCAATTTGAACTCATCAAGCAAAATTTTTTGGAGATAGAGAAGTTAGTAGAAGATGAAAGTGTAAATAATCTGGTTTAAATGTAAAGTTATATCATGGATAATAAGTATATCCGCCGACACAATTAAAAACAAAAGGGAAGTGGTTAAAGATGAAAGTGAGGTAAAGAACTTGTAATGGAACATATGGTAAAAAATAGGTAATGTCATGGTTGTAATAAACAGGGAGTTGGGCATGATAAGTGCACTTGCCCTATAATTGTAGGACATCAGTAATGTTATTTAATACAAACCTTGTTTTGATCTTTATTCTATATAATTTATGTGATTAATTTTTATATTTTATTTTTAAATATATAGGGGGAAAATGTTCAATCTAAAATTAGAATAGTGAAGTCTATTCAAGGGCATCAGTATAGTGATGGCAAATCTCAAAACAGTGATAGAAAACTGCTATGATAGCTATGATAGTTATGGGTACAAAGCCATTTATTTCATTGTAAAAATTTTCAATTGGTGATGTAAAATATATGTAGCAGGTGTTGCAAATGGATTGAACATGGACCACACCTGTCGTATATTTGTGTAGATGGCTGAAATCTTGTATAAGTTTTTAACTAAGATTTCATTATGGATGTCTCCAATTTTTGCCGTCTCAAAATTCCAACAATCTAACTCAAAACATTATGCATCTAATTTTAAGCACTGTTAATATGTTGGAATCCATCCATTATTGTCATGTTGGGCATTGCCTGTGTTGGGAGCTGCGTGGATGTTCAGGTGGCTGGCAAAACCTATGCGGATGTTCAGCGGCCGGTTTCAATGTGCGTTGCCTGTGTTGGAAATCTAGTCAGCACAGTCCAAACTCACCCATATATATATATACTCACCCATATATATATATATATATATATATATATATCGGGACCCCACTAGGCCCACAAGTTGTTGGGCATTCAAATCAAGTCACGTGGAAAAATCTGAGCTATTCACGTCAACCCAAGCTTTCTCCCAGCTATTTTTCAGAGATTTTCCCACAATTTTTGAATTTTTTCACCCTAGGGCCACTGCCACTTTGCGCCACTGCCGGTGAGCCTCAAGCCACCAAAATGACACCACAGTGAACGCCCAGTGATAGGCAGTCAACTGAGACCATCCACCAGCTCCGGCCTTGCCAAAGTTGTCGTCGGCGATGGCATTTTGGAAGATAGTTTCCACCACCGCCACCTCCGCCACCTCTGCCTTTTGAGGCATTTTTTGCACCGGTGAATTTTCTCTAGTGAGACCGATTGCCCCGACAGCCTCCCCTCTCCGAGGCCAAACTTATGAGACCACCCACGACCCCTCGTTGAAGCCGACAACTTCTTTTTGACAATGTCATCATACCCAGCAGTGATTTCACCCACTTTCTGGTCGTTCTCTGGTAGATCGGTGGCCAGACTACGTAGGCGACCACTCAGTCACCACCGCCCTGTCACACCCTCTTCTATCAATCGTAACCAGCGGCAATCCCCGTCGCGCTGCTATAAGCATTTTCTAACAAAGGGCACCAGTGGCATTTACCCTTGTTCACATCCTCATGCCTGTGACCTATTCGCTTAGCCCGCACCCACGTCCGCTTGGCCATGTCTCTGACAGTGTCCGTGTCCACTAAGTCCAACCCAACCTGACTTGGTCCAGTTCAGCCAGTTGACTCAGCCGAGTTGACTTGATACGACTCGCCCAATTGACTTTGCACGCATTTCTAGCTAATTTTAAGCCCATTTGTAATGGTTTTTCGACCATTTTAAGCCCAAAGTGAACATCACATCTGCACTTATCAATATAAATTTTTTGTTTGTCCTAAACTGACCTCATTCTCTTCCTAATCTGCATTGCTATTTCATGTGTCTACTGGATCATCTATGGCCCAACTAATATTGGCTTGTTGCCTTGTACCCAACATACCATGGATCAACATGGTCAACCATATAGTGCCTCAAATAGTGTCATTCCAATCGTCAGTTGATAGTTGTTGTTGTAGGAGAACTCCACTAGAGGCAGTGCTCTTCTCAACTTCTTCCAAAATCCAAAATGCATGCTCGGAGCAAATCCTCTAGGATCTGTATAGTTCTCTTAGCCTGCCCATTTGTTTGAGGATGAAAGGCTGTGCTAAATCTCAATTCTATGCCCAAAGCTACCTGGAAAGCTTTCCCAAATCGATATGTGAAGCTCAGATAGCAGTCCATGTAGACTAACTGTCTAGTCTCTATACAACGTGGCCAAAGTGGTCAGTGGGTAATCCATCCTGATTGGTTTGAAATGTGCACTCTTTGTAAGTTGATCTACTATGATCCATATTGCATCATTCTGATGGCGGGAACTAGGTAAACCGACTTCAAAGTCGTATGCTATGCTCTCCCACTTTCACTTTGGGGTTTCCAATAGTTGTAGTATTCCACCTGGGCGTATACCTGTGTCATATACTTCTTTCTTCATTCCTGGCCACCAATATGCTCGTCGAACATCGTGGTACATCTTCCCTCCACTTGGATGCATTGAGCATCTCGATGTATGAACTTCATGAATAATCGTACTTCAAAGTCTAGGACACTCAGGAACACTTGGCATAAAGAGTAGACCTCTAAGTCTGACTAACCCATGTGCATCTCTGGCCAATTTTTGATGTGTTCCATATTCCAACCACTACTTCAACTGTGGATTTGCTTCTTGTGTAATCCTGACCTTCTCAAGTACACTCGACTGAATAGTCAATCGCGCCCTCATTCCAACTAACTATCTTTGGTCTATAGTATACTGAGTCATTGAAACTACTACCAATCATGCGAAGTCTCGTACTAGCTTCCTACTCAAAGCATCTGGTACCACGTTTTCTTTACCCTCGTGGTATGCTATGCCAATCTCGTAATCTGATAATATCCCTAACCATCTTCTCTATCTACTGTCCAAATCCTTCTGCGTGAAGCTATATTTTAGACTCTAGTGATCAATCAAGAGTCTAAAAGATGTTCCACATAGGTAGTGCCTCTATTTCCTGAGAGAAAATATGACTGTTGTGAGCTCTAGGTTGTGTGTAGGATAGTTATGCTTATGCACCTTGAGCTGGCAAGATGCATAGGCTATAACCTTATCCTTTTACATCAAAACACAACCTAAGCCAATTCCTAAGGCATCCATGTTAACTAAAAATCATCGCGTCCCTCTAGCAATGTGAGGGTAGGTGCCGAAATCAATCTCTTCTTCAACGTCATGAAACTCAACTCACATTCGTCCTTCCTAGTCAGCCGTGTAAGAGGGAATGCTATGGAAGAAAAATCCTACATAAACCGTCTATAGTATTTAGCTAGACCAAGGAAACTTCGAACCCCTGTAGGTATCTTTCGTTGTTCCTACTGTACTACTGCTTCTATTTTGGTTAGATCTACCTAGACGCCCGATGCTGAGATGTATGGCAAAAGAAATTCACTTCTAAAAACCAAAAACTTCACGTCAAAAACTCTTGGTACAATCTATGCTCTCTCAGCGTCTAGAACACAATCCTCACATGTTGTTCATGCTCTTCCCTGGACGAAGAGTATACTAGTGTGCCATCTACAAAAACAATCACATGCTATTTCAAGTATGGACTGAATACTTTGTACATCAAGCCCATAAATGCTACTCAAGCATTGGTCAATCCAAAAGGCATGACCAAAAACATGTAGTGTCTATATCAGGTCCTAAATGCAGTCTTAGGGATGTCTTCTGCTCTAATCTTCAATTGCTAGTATCCTGGCCTCAAATCAATATTCGAGAAGATGATTGCTAAGCTCAACTGATCAAATAGATCATCAATGTGAGGAAGAGGGTATTTGCTCTTAGTAGTTGCATAGTTTAGCAGACTGTAATTGATGCATAAACACATGCTTCCATTCTTCTTCCTCAAGAATAACATTGGTGCGCCCATGGGGAAACTCTCAGTCTGATGAATCCCTGATCCAATAGTGTCTGTAACTGTTCCTTGAGTTCAAGAGGTGTCATTCTCTATGGAACTCTAGAGATCGGTGTTGTACCTGACATCAACTCAATGGCAAGGTCTACTTCTCTATTTGGCGGCAATCTCCACTGGGACTACTTCAGTGATGTCTTTCATCATTGGAATCTCCTCAATGCTCGACTTGTCCCCTGAACCACTCTGCTTAGTCAAAACTAATGCTTCCATTATCCCATTTCCTCTGTCTAGTTGTCTCACTAAATTATGATAGGATATTCATCCTTGCTCTATATTTCTGCCATGACCTTGTAAGAAAAAACTAAGTCTTTTGTGGATGAAAGTCACCGTCTTTCTTCAGCAATCTATCATGGCTTCTTACTTAATCATCTAGTTAATTCCAACTATTACAACAAATTCTTGTAGCTTAAATAATATCAAATCAGCTACAAGTTGTCGTTGTTGAATCTCAACAGGCACATTACGCACACACTCACTTGTAGCTATCACACCACTGGTGGGAGTGGACACTAATAGTGAACGTCCTAACTCTTCTATCTTACATCTAATTCTACTTTTGTGTGTGTACAAAATAAATGAGTGTATGTAGCCAGAATCAAATAAGACTCTTACAGGTACAAAGCCTGCTGAAAGCATACCTGTCACGATTGTCGTATCTCCCAAGTACCTCTGCCATAGTGGCTGCATAGATCCTCACGAGTTGCTGCTATGTTGAGGTAGGAGATGCTGTTGGTGGTAATGCATGATTATGTTCCTCTAATTCCGAGCTAGAGGTGCCTATTGTCTACCCCTCTACTATCTAGCTTGCCATGCAGCCATGTACCCTCTCTATTTTTGTCCCCTCTGTTGTTGTCTCGGTGGTTGTTGGTCTCTGCCTCTTCGGCCTTGACCTTTACCCTGTTGGCCTCTCTACCATTATTTTTTTTGGAGAGATGAGAGTGCAAGTCTTTGTTGAGGCTGGGAGCACCAACTATTGGTTCTGGCCAGTTGGATAGGTTACGGCTTTATGCCCTGGCAGACCGCAACTATAGCATACCTTAGTGCCTACTCTTCACTTTGTGGTTCGATGTCCTGGCTAACTGCAACTATAGCAAGCATTTGTACTTGTTCTACATTAGCCTCCATGATGACTTTGGCTATTCTAACAGAAAGGTGATAAGTTGCCCTGAACTTGGCCATCCATAGTCCTCATAACGATTGGTGCATCTGTTCATCATCTATGTTGTGCTTCCTACTCTAGCTGATACGGCCTTGGATGCTGCTGCCTCTGATTAAAATCTCGGTGAGGTCGAGTAGCAAACTTCCTATCCATATAGGTCATCTTGATCTCTTGATGAAGCATTTATTAAAACACTCTATCCTTCTTCCTTTGATGGGAACCAAATCCATAGCGAATCTTTCCAGAGCTTTAAATCTTGTCTCGTATTGCACCAATGTTATGGGTTCTTGCTTCCATGTATGGAATTCCCACTCCTGCTCTTCCTGACATCTGGTGAAAAATATTTTCTATCAAATTCCGCTCTGAATTCCTCCCAAGTAATGTCCTGTGGTTGACAGTGGGCAAATGTTCCCACCATACTCTAGCTTCGTCTTGGAATGACCTATAATGATGCCTACTCTGTGCTCCATTGGGCATCCATAGTGCCAAACACTCCTATGGCTGATGATATCCACAAGAATTCCTCTTCTGCATCCAATTAGCCAAAGAAAGGTCATCTCTATATGATGCATGCTTGTATTATGTGCTCATATCATCAATATATCCTAATAAATAAGACAGTGTTAAATAAACCTACAACTATATATATATATATATATATATATATAGCACATAAATCGAGACATAATAAAAAATAACTAATAAATGAATAAATAAAAAATAAATAAATAAACTCATGAATAAATAGATAAATAATAAATACATGAAAATTATAATACTCTCATCATAAAGTAGTAATATAATTATGCTATATTAATACACAGCTGAACATGAGTAAATATCCCATATACTCCTCCTAGTACATATATAAATAATTAAATAAATAAATACATAATTATTCTATAAATAAATAAATAAATAGTTAATTTTAATTTATCATGATTAAGTATATCATAATTATCCAATATAGAATATATAATTAAATATAAATAAATAATAACATATACAAAACAAACAAACAAATAAATAAATGAATAAATAAATAAATATATACAATTAAGTAAACATACTAAGACTAATATTCATAAGTATATATAATATTAATAATAACAAATAATCATGTAAACATTAATCATATACAATAAACATATAAATATAAATAAATAAATAAAACACTCTTAACATCAAAATATGCTTAATGATGTAAATATGTATCTAAACTAATGTACAGGTTCTCGAATTACCAAAAATAGTAAAAAAATGGCCAAAATGGTTAAAAATGATCTGAACCAAACAGAAACGAGCTAAACTAGACGGAGTCGAATGGGCTGAACCAACTCGGTCTAGGTTAAATGGAAAATGGGATGGGTTGACTGAGCAGACATGAACTATACTGATGGACATGGACATAGGTTCAGATTGGTGGACTAGATCACGACCATGCAAACTCAAACGTGGGTAGTGGACGCGAACACAGGCAAACGGGTCGGACAGGGCAAGAGGGGCCTGTCACCAAAAAATGCCAATTGCGGTGTCGTTGGGGTTGCTGCCAGTCGGGATCGACGGCCATGGCGATGAAGATTATGATGGTGGTGGCGATCAATGGAGTCCAGCCGTTGGCTAGCCAAAAAGCGGCCAAAAAGAGGGCAAAATTGACATGCTTGCGACTACATTGCCGACAATGATCGAGGCAATGGTGGTTGTCATGGGTGGTCTCAAAATGGAGATCTCGACAAGATAAAGTTGTGTGGGTGGTCAGATTGGCCAAATGTGGCTCGCCTGCATTGGAAAATAGCTTGAATAGTGGCAACGACGATGGAAACCAGCATCAAAACTACGTCGTCAGTGGTGACTGCAGCAGCACCGGTGACCATGAGAGGTACGGATATAAAGCCGGCCGCGAGGCAATCATGGGGATGTTGGTCCGGTGGCTGGGGGCGAGCCAAAGAATCACCGGTGACGACTTGAAGTGGCACCGGTGCTATGGGTGTAAAACTCTAAAAATGTGGGAAAGTCATTGAAAATCAAAGGGCGAATGCTAGGGTTGACATGGACGGATCAGATCTTGCCATATGGCACGGCCTACTGGGACTCACCTATGGGTATATGCCATATACATATAGATAAAAGCTCGGATCGAGACCGTCTAAAGTTAAAACTGACTCAAGTCCTCAAAGTGACTCTACATGCTGAAATGAGGCTAGAAGGCTAAATGGAACTCAAAATTTTGAACTCAATCGGTTAAAAATCTTCGATTCAATCAATCCGGGCCAACAGGGGCAATCCGATATTCCGAAATCTCAAAGAGGCATACAAATGAGATACCCTGAAAATCCCAAATAGATACTAAACGCTGCAACAAGTTAAATCTAAGCCTACCGGCTAACTCGTACAAATTATTTGTATACCTCGCATATACATTGATAACTCATGCTCTAATCATCTACATGTTAGGAATACTCAACCATTATAGCATGCTTACACAGTCATCTGGGCTCATACTCATGGTCTGAAAATTAGTTTGGTTTGAGCTCGCTCGAACCGACTAGAAATTGACCCGAGCTGGGCAAACTACAAGTAGGTAAAATCCTAACCCATAGCTTGGTTTTATATTATTAATCCAAAAATCTCATATGACTAGATGGCCTGTGTGGAGTGGGATACAATTCATCCATCACCCGACATGTTAGCTTGCCTATTAAAACAAAGCACGACAGAGTATAGAAGTTAAACCAGAAGTGAGTCCTAAACAGACCTGGTAGAAGCTTCATTTGTGTCCACGTGCCTAAGCAGTGAGCTGCTACTCCGTACCTACACATCAAATGAAATGCTAATACCTGCTTATGATGCATTCACACATCCTATAGCATACACACATCAAGACACACTCACATCAATCATATATCAATCCATATAAGATTTCCTACGCTACATTGCACTAGATTACAATACTTGTTTAATTTACTTAATTAGTTCCTTAGCATTTATTTTAATACAATTCAATCAAAAAAATTCATATTTATATTACAATAAAATAGTTAACACGTCAATCCAACAATCCTAGCATGTTGTGCTATTATATATCACCTTTAAGAAATTAATTTATAGTTAATTATACCTTGCGCCATCGAAAATAAAAAACAACTAGGGTTTTGTTGTTCGGCTCGAGACTTGAATTCAACACCTGACTGCAACCAAAGTTCGATTGGATTCAATTCGATGAATTTGGGGGAAGATCCAGCATATTTCAATGAACCCAATTTTTTGGCAATTTTCAGTGTCTTTCTACAATTTGCAACGATTTTTTGGCGGCTATCCAGTTGTTTTTTGGTGACTTTTAGGCAAGGAAATCGGGGCTATGGGACGACACTGGCTCAATGAGCTTGACCAAATGGTTGTGGTGGTGAGGATTGCAATGGCGGATGCGACTAGTCGGCTGGGGTAGGTCAGCTTGTCTGATCGGCCCTTGGCTGGCATCGATATGGAGAAAGGACAGCTAGGATGAGGGGAAGGGCGTTGGTGGCACGGTGGTGGCGGAGTAGCATGGACGGCAGTGAATTGACGTTAGGTTTTGTGGAGGTCGGGCGACAATCGGGGATGCTAACGGCTGCATGACGACGACACAGTGGCTGTTGACGGCGTCGATCAGCTGCGGTATGGTGGCCGAAAGCGACATCAACCATGACGTCAGGGCGGTGAAGGGGCGACAATCGAGATTTAGGGGAGGCAACAGTTGGGGTAAACTCTCGGGGGTACTCTCGTAAATAAAACTTGACTTGTCTCTAACTCAATTTAAAAATAATAACTAACTTATAATAAATCCTATAAAAATCCTGAAAATAAGAAAACCCCCCATAAAATATAATACACACAATTACATCAAAATGACATATTCTATAACTAATAACCCACAAACTATTCTATAACGTGTCCTAATGCATTATTCGACTAACAAATAATTTTACAATCAAATACTTAAAAAAATACTTACATACTATCATATACTCTAATAACTCATTTCTCATCATCTTTCTGACGTTATCATCATATATTAAGACACACTTTACCCTCATCACTTATAACTCATGACTAGCCTCGACTCAGCACGCGTTTCATGAAATTGACTTAACTCTATATGACGATTGAAATGACTAGTTCGCTAATGTAAAACTCTGCCTCGAGTCACGGGTTTTACATCTGTGATTAATGACCCTTAAGGATAAGATCCCTTATATTATTTTTAAATATAACTCCACCTCATGTTGCCTTTAGGCCTACTCATATGATTCCCTTGCCATCTTTATATATAGTTTTTATCGGTTTTTTCAGTGAGTTGAGAGTTGGTGAATTTGACTTTGTGTATACAATGAGCGGGCGTATACGCAAGTCGTAGTGGGCTCTAGATTAGTGAGAGGGTTATTCCATTTCCAAGGGATCTTGATATCTCTACGTGTTAAGCTTCCTCACACTCAAAGAGGTATGGAGTAAACGGGTACTGTTATGTACAACACATGTTTAGACTTGTAGTATCAAAAGGAACTAAAGGTGGCTGTCTGACAGTAGTTAGCTTTTGTGCTATGGGCCATAAGTTATATGGAGGTATGAAAAGGGCTTAGGATATGTATTTTTTTCCGAGAGTAGGACTAATTATTGCTAAGAGTGGAATAACATCAGTTCAATTCAGGATGTTATCGAGTCTCTAGCTTGATGGTTCATCGATAGTTATCCTTTGAGAGTTCACATGAAGAATACATATATGGTTTTCCTTCCTCGTAGAATGTCAAATTCCACTTGCCAGTTTGTACTAGTTATTTTTCGAACTAGTAATACTCGTTACTCACATTGTTCTTATTATATATGTTGGTCTTGTGTTCTTGTTTTGGATCGGCTTTGGTGGAAGAACATATACATGCTGCTACACATACTTGTGCTCAGTGAGTCGTTATTTTCTTTCGTACTTTTATCTATACTTGATGAGTTTTCATATATATTTAGTAATGTTTTCCATTTTCGAGATGCTAAGAGAGTTGTTTTGGTCTAATTTCTTGTTCGAGTCTTACAAATTAATTGATTTAAATATGACTCGACTCGATCATAACAATTCTGATTCTATTCTTAGATTAACCAGAATCGGGGTGTTACAGCTGCCATTGGATCTCCTCACCACCGTCGACCTCCTCGCCACCCACAACGACAACCTTGCTGCTAACTAGGTATAATTTTTTTTTAAAAAAATTATGTCATTTTTGTGTTAATTACAATTTGACGTGCATTTATTTTATGTAATTATAGTTAATGCAATTGATTAATTTGTGAAAAATAATGTAGGTTTAATGTGATAAAAATGTAGGTTTAAAGTAATTATAATTAATGTAATTTTTATGTTCACTACAATTTGTTGTGTGTTTGTTTTATATAATTATAGTTAATGCAGTTGGATTATTTTTTTATATAAGTTTCTCACTGTTGTAATTGATTATAGTTTACATGTAGGTTTAATGTAATTAATATTATGTAAACTTGAATTTAGGTTTAATGTGATTCATTTAATCATAGTCATGTGTTACATATGTTGTTAAAAAATTATAATTGATATTGTGATGTGTTATGATTACATTAGATATGGTTAGAAGTCATTGGCCATGATGTGGATCAAGTTCATGTGGGCCTGGATCACGTGGCAGCACGATTAGTAGTAGTCGATCTTAGAGGCTCGTCGATGAAACTGTCGAGACGCTCTTGGATGACCGTGCTCCTACAACTTTATTAGGTGACGATGTTGATTCAATTGTTGTGCATGAGGGAGATGGAGATGCTAGTGAGACACTTGCTAGTGTGCGGCAGCCCCAAGGCCCAAATAGACTACAAGAGCCAAGCACTGACATCCAATTTGGAAATTTATTTCATTGGGTAATAGGGAGGTAAACATTTGTTTGATTGTCTTTATTTCACTTTAAATAAATTTATATTTTCATTTTCTAATCATGTTCTTCTTAAATATAGACATCTTGATCCGAGTATGCCCTTACAAATCAGTATTACAAGTATGGGTAGATTTCTTGAAGACTACCTAAGGTGAAGTTATGTTCCTCCATATGTCTAGTATTCATGGTGCTAAGAGTGGATGGTAAATCACATAAATATAAATTTTGGACTAGTTAAAAATGAAGAATGCGTTACTTAGAAATAATTTGATGCAATCGTACTTAGGCCAGGTATACATGGAAGCCAAAGCATGGACCATTGGCAAGAGCTGTATTCTTCGACGCTGCACCAAAATTATGCAAGGGTATGATGAAACGAGTAAGAGATAAAACACTAGATCTATTGGGCACAAGTGACTTAGCAGACTGTATATAGGAAGACCGATCTACTTAGATTCAGTCGGACATTTGGGAGAATCTCATGCGTGACCATTGGGCAACCGATCAATTCAGAGAATTGTCTGAGAAGAACAAAAAGAATCGACTGACAAAGAAAGACAATGAGGTAACGCATCATATTGGTGGATCACTCAGTACATAACTATGTAAAAAATGATTGGTAAGTACAATATTAAAATTTTTCATATTGGTGGATCACCCAGTTTTGTTTGAGCGCACCCACCGCAAGGTTAAAAGAAATGGTCCATATGGAGGCAAGAAGTCCAAGGTGGTGGCGGTATTTATCCAATTCTCTATATTTTTATATCTTCCAAATGCCTTAACAACAAAACTTTTGAACTGTTCATTATTGTCCAAATTATTGTGAATTAGGAAAAAAAAAGAATTTGGAGTTCAACTTTGTTGTTCTTTGCTATGTGATTTGGAGAATTCGAGTTACTTGTGACTTTCATTGAAATGGATTCGCACCAACAAACTTACAATGAGCATGTGAATTAGGAATTCTCTATATTTTTCTATCTTCCAAATGCCTTAACAACAAAACTTTCGAACTGTTCATTATTGTCCAAATTATTGTGAATTAGGAAAAAAAAGAATTTGGAGTTCAACTTTATTGTTCTTTGCTATGTGATTTGGAGAATTCGAGTTACTTGTGACTTTGATTGAAGTGGATTCGCACCACAAACTTACAACGAGCATGTGATTGTTTTTTCCCCGACCTACTCCAAACTATGTGACTATGAATTCTTATATTGTGTACTTCTATTAATATTTTATTGTCTAGAAGAATGACCCATCATGTGAAAACAAAGTCGTTTTTTCTTTTTAAGTCGAAAAAAATATGATGTCAATGAAATGTAATTGTAATAAAATGTGAATGTGATGACTTTGTATGCTGAAAAGTGTTCATTATGATTTTTTCTGTTATGTTATTGCATATGAGAATTTATAAAAGTGGTGTACAATTTTTCCAATGTCCATGTTATAGGGGAGATTCTACTGGATTGCTCGCAGTATTAGAAGTATATTTTGTTGCATACGTTAGTTTAATATTTTGATTGTTTAATTTTACTTGTTGCTTGTTGGGGAGCTTGACACGATTTTATAGAAACAAATTTATGTTTTGAGCTGTGTAACTTAATTCTGTAATTTCATGTAAGTTGGCGGGCTAAAAGAATTTGTTGGGGTATTTTTCCATGTACTTTATGGTTTGAGTGTTAATTGCAAATCACAATCGTAGAATGATTTGATTGTATAAGTTAGTGCGCTTTTAAAAGAGAAAAATCCGGGTTTTGAATGTTGTTGAATATTGGACTTAAAATAACAATGTAAGAAATAGATATTAAACTAGAAATTAAAAACAGTAAATAGAGATTTATATTTTTATGAAAAAGTTTCTAGAATAGAATAATTAAACTAGTATGTAAATCGATAAAAATATTTCATTATACAAATAAATCTTAAATTTAAATTTATTAACTAAATCTAAAGCTTACCAACTTATATAAATTTTAATGTGAATATTACTTTGTTTATCATTTTATAGATACAATTATCTCTAAATAAAAGTTACATTTGTCGATTGACAATAAATAAGAGGCAGAAAGAGGGTTAATAATAACTGATAGATATAAGAGAATGTTTAAAAATAAATAAATTAAAAGTTGATAACAATGAAATATTGAGGAAGAATGTTGTGCTTTGAAAGGGTTAAAATAAATACAATTAAAAATATATATCCTTTAATAAATCAAATTTTGATGACAGTGATTCAGAACTAAAAAATACTAAATCACTATGATGTATTCACTCTTTTAACAAAATCATGATAAAGTTGAACATTGTATGGCTAATATTGTAATATAGCATTATTTAACACTAAAATTGTATCTTAAAATTGAGAAATTTCAATTTATCAAAATGCTAGGCGCTAAATAAAAATATTTATATATTAAAACTCTACATTTTAAATATATTAAACCTACTTTTCATTATTTTAAAATTTATAATATTAAGCATAAATATTACATCATGCACAACCAACCTATATTAAGATAGACTCCAATTATATATATAAATATATACAAAATTAAATAAGATGGTAGACTTTGATTTTAGAGATGAATTCTAATTAAATTAAGAGATAAATTAAAATATTTTATTTTATTTTATTTTGATTTGTTTAGTTTTATACTTTTCACTCAAGGGTAATTTGTAGTTCCTTTTCAATTAATAAATAGAATAAAACGAAAGTTAAATAATGAGAGTTATTTATTAAAGTTTTTTTAAAAAAAGATCTAAATGAATGACTATATTTACATTCACATTTTTCCAACACAACTATATTTACATTAATTTTTTCCCCCAAGCATATTTACATTTACATGGGCTATATCATTTTATTACTAAGCAATCTCTTAATTAAGATAGCACTAATTATGAGTACCCGACGTTCCAAACCCTATTCTCGTCTCAACCCTTAGGAGGCTTATTCTGACTAGTGTTATCCCTTCTACCACTAACCGGCGACCTTGACACCCAAGCTTCTAACGGTGGTAAAGGTCGGGTATGATTTGTAACAACTCGCCCATTCCGAACCACGAGCTAAATGTTACAATATAAAATTAGGTGTCTATTAAATTAATTTTTTATTAATTTACCAACATCATAAATAAATCCATGACGAAAATTTTCATTTTTTAAAAAATAATGCATAGTAAATCTATAAACAAAGAATTAGTTAAAGTTCAATTTTTAAGTCATGCTATGAAATAAAATATAAGATAAGTGATGCTCATAATCAACTAAAACCGTTGAAACTAATTGAAATCTCACTGTTACGTAAACAAATCAGAAATATAACAACAACTAAAGTAAGGAAAATCAATAGTCTAATAGCACAGTCCTCCAGTTTTTTGACTCTAACCCATGCATCTATCCTCACACCTTCGAGGGCAATTCTGCGTTAGTAATAAAAATTTTAATCCATATAATTACAAGAAACAAGTTAACATATTTCACAATGTCATTATACTTCATAATATCATTAATCGAGTCTTTTAATGATTATGAGTCTATGCTGAGTTCCAATTATGCCGTGAGGGGAGGTCATCATATCTAGTTATAATCTCATATATGCGCACACACGCTACATGACCAATGACCTGTAATTACTGATATTTGTCATTGGCTTACCTTCATGGTATCACAAGTGTATAATGAGTCATCTTGCGCCATTGTACCATGTCACCCCTTTTAGCATGAGGGCAGATATTTTATTTTTCAAGAATTTTAAGAGTTCCTCCCCATGCCGAAGTGAGTCAATTCCTTTACCCCAGTTATGCTCCGTGCATGGTAGTCAAATCTAGGTTAAAGCCAACTAAGGTTACAAAAAAGGAATATATAATATTTTAAGTAATTATACGGGCGTATAATTCACCGAATGAATCACAACCAAGACAAATTTTCTAATTTAGGAGTCACAAATAAATTATACGTTAAAATGTATAATTCCTTTTATATATATATATATATATATATATATATATATATAT
>JAVDBV010049100.1:0-11616 GCA_032619315.1 Piper longum | reverse complement strand
CAGGCAGTCGCCATCAGTACCCTTTGAACCACAAGTCATGACATGCGCTGTACTAAATAGTACCCGTAAACCTCCACGTTCTCCGGGTGTGAGGAACTCAAACGCGGAGTTGTCAGGATCCCTCGGGAATAGAATAGTCCGCTGGCACTAATCCAGAGCCCACTTTGACTGTCACGACATCCTGTGCATGGTACGTGCAGTCGATTTCTCCGTCTCTGATCTCACCAAAAACTCGATAAAAATATATATAGGCCTAGGAAAGGATTTATAAAATAGGCCCGAAGGCAACTTGCTGTGGATCTTGTTTTCGAAATCATTCTTGAGGGATCTCATCCTCGAGGGTTATTAATCCGGAAAACAATTCGGCTAAATGACCCGAGTTAAGTGGGATCCGATAAAACGCCACTTAACTCGTCCTGCAAGTTATAATCAAATAGACAATAGAAAGAGCGTAAAACAGAAGAGTCCTAACGGACCTGGTAGAAGCTCCAAGCATGTTATTGCGCCTAAGCCGTGAGCTGCTACTCCGTACTTACACATAAAATCTAAAAGCTAACGCCCGCTAAATGGATGATGCGTCAATAGTCAAATAATCATAAATGTAAAAATAATTATAGCTCATTCTATTCATATTAATTTTATTAAATTTTTCTAAATTACATCATGCTCATCATCATGATCAGACTAGATCTCATTAGATCACTTACTATTCATCTCATTCTCAATCACATCATGCAACTTATCACTTCATCCACATTTAGGCATTTATCATATCAATTGCTCAACCCTAGCATGCTCTCTAAGAATCATCAATTATAATCAATCAATTTAGGAAAAGAGGTAATTATACCTCACATCGTCGGCAATCGATGACGGCTATGGTTCCATCGTGCGTGCATCTCGAACCCCGAATTCGGCGCTCCACGGTGTTTGAAGCTCGATCGGATTCGACCGGGTGAACTCCGCGAAAGATCCGGTGAATTCCAGCGAATTCCCATAATTCCGGTTTTCCGGCGGGTTTAGTGGTTTTCTGACGACTTTCCGACAGTTTTCCGGCGAGTGTCGCCGGCGGCGTCTACTAGCTGGATAGGGGTCGTATAGGGTACCATTGGAATCGTCTCGACGATCCCGACACATCTGCGGTGTCGGCGTGGCCGATGGAGGCGGCAACTCCCCGAAAAATGGCAAAAACAGAGCGGTGGCGATGGGTGGCTTGCTCCGTCGATCTGGGCTGCAATCGGTGGCGATCTCGTCAGGGTGGTAGCTGGGAGGTCGAAGACGACGAGGCCACCACTGGACGACAACGGCGGCGGTCAGCGGCGCCAGAATCGGCCCCCGAATGCGTCGCAGCCGCTGTGCTAGGCGCGGCGATTCCGGGCGTCGCGGCAGCTTATAGCGGCCGGGGTCGGTCGGGGCGACACGACGACGGTGTAGTGGGGTAGAGCGGCGCCGACAGCGACGGCGATGGCCTCAAATGGGGGGGCGGCGCTAGGTTTTGGAAAAAGGGGGAAAGCGCCAGTGGGGAATGAAAAACTAGTTGGGTGGCATTCTTGTAAATAATATTTGTCTCCACTTCGTCTCGAGTCAAAATAATTATTTACTCGAAATAAATTCTAAAAAAAATCCAGAAAAATTGGAAAAATCCCAGAAAATAAAATAAATATCAAAATTTCAAAATGACATGCTCTATAACTATCAACCCGCCCAAACTACCCGTAACGCATCCTAACGCGATAAACGGCCTAAAACTATTTCTAAGATCAAGCTGTATAAAAATAAAAACTGTACTTCATACTTCCATATATTCTGATAACTCATTCTTTTCTGCTGTATTCATGGCGTTATCATCATATGCTTGGGTACACATGACCCCTCATAGCTCATACACGCGACTGGCATCGGCTCAGTACATGTGTTCTGAAACATACTCGACTCGAAAATAACGGTCGAACCGACCGGTTCTAAATATAAAACCCTGACTCGAATCATGGGTTATATATATATATATATATATTGTTTCGGTGCTGGATTGTTGCCCCCGCGAATTAGTCTTGAGGGTTCGGTGGGATCAAAGGCGCCCTTGTCACGAAAAGAAATCATGTGAGCTAGAAAATACATAAAATGACACAATTGAGGAAAGACATACAATTTATAAGTTTTAACTTGAATCCCTATGTCGGTCTACGGAGAGATTAGTACTCACAATTTATTATTTATTTTTTAATTTTATACTTTATATAAAATAGTAAAATTTGTCACCTTTTAAATTAATCCGCCTTTGATAACTTCGTCTCTAATGCCTTAGTTTGACTCTTTCTAGTCTTTAATTCTACAAAATAACTTCACCTTTGCATATACAGTGTCCAAAAATGGTGGGGTAGCAAGTTTCATCTAAATCCAAAATCGGAAAGGCCTTCAAATTATTTTCTGAAATGATAATTAACTGAACTGGACCGCTTTGGGTTGGTTCAGTGCAGAATAATTGCTAGACCAAGCAGAATGGCTTGCATAGACTTCTAAAGATTTCTGGGTGCATCTTGATGTAGGTGGCTCATGCCGCACCAGTTTCAATCCAAGTCGCGGGTAGGTCACGGACACGGTCTAGCTTTGCAGTTGCGATTCGGATTAATCTGGTTCTGATCGGATCATGGGGAAGTGGGATGCGGTCATGGATCTGGACAGGCTTGCGGATGTGATCAACAGTAAACAGGTCTGATGAACCCGACTATGGTAGGGATGCAATGCCGACTTCGAGGGCTTCGACGATAGCTTTTTTGGTGACGGCAGCTTGGGGGAAATCCCCAAAACAAAGGTTCTACTGTCTCTTAAGATTTTGGTGGTGATCTTGTGGTTGGAGGTGCATCCCGCTGGCAGTGATGAAGCCAAGAATATCTGGCAAAATTGCTTTTTGCCCAGGTTCTATCGCCAATCTTTGGTGGCTTCGGATCTTACTAGCAGCGAGACTTGATTTGGTTTTGTAGTCAAAGACAGGGGCAATCAATTGGAAGTTGCGGCTTGTCCTTCGGCAACAATAATTAGCCGGACGGGGTCCAAAAAGTTGGCCTCGTTCAGCTCTCACACTTCTCCGACAAACCTCTTCTGGGTGACTTTTCCACCGACATTGGCTTCATCTCCAGTGGATCTTGGTTGGCATTTGTTCTTAATGTTGAAGGGAGCAAGGTAGAACTGTTGGTGTGGTCAAAGATGACATAGGCTAGCCAAATGGAGGGCCTAAAGTTGGTCACTTTTTTGCTTCCCTTCTTGGTGGGAGTTTTCTTGGATGTTTTTGGTGATGACGGGCTTCTTCAGCGGGGTGGCAAGGCACAAGTTGATAGAGGGATGTTCAAGCTACAATCTTGGCATCTAGACTTGGTTTGTAATAGTGCTAGTTTGCCCATATCAGGCTCCAAAGTTGCCCTCTTTCACCTGTTTCCTACTTCAATAAGGTGCTTCACAGCTAGACTCCAGCGACCTTCTTTGATTGTGTATCTCGGTTGGGTTGTGTTGGCAATGTTGAGGGGAGTATAATGGAAGCGGAGGTGTGACCGCTGGTGGCCTAGGTTGGTAGGACAGATGACCCAAACTTAAATGTAAATAACTTACAAAACAGTAAAGAATAACGCTTCTTGACTACAAGGCTCTCCTATGGTATTGGTCATCCAGATGATTTTGGGTGCACTTCAAACTACACTCTGGTGATCTCGGGGGTCGTTGGAGATGGATCTCCAACAATAGGCTCCTCCCCTTACTTCACTTTAAACTCTGATTTGGTGGGCTTTGGGAGTCGTCGAAGATGGATCTTCGGCTAGCGGCACCTTCCCTTCCTTCTTCCTTTTCTTGCTTCTTTCTTCTCCTTTTTTTCAACATATAAGCTCCGCTTCTCCTTCACTATTTGAGTGTTTAAGACGTCTAAGAGAATTTTCCAATTCCACAATTTAAGGCTTGAAATCAGACATTCCCAACCTCTTATCTTCATCTTTTCCTAACTTCTTGTTTTGTGAAATTGTGAGGATAAAGTAACCGAGGACATGAGGAGGTGTAGATGAGTTATTAGATTCGTGCATGCTCATATATATTTATATTTATTATTATTTTTAAAAAATAAGAGGCGACGTGACTCTTTTCATTGACCTTGTAATCTAATAACTAATTAATTTGTTGTGATACAAAAATATGTACACTAATTAATTATTTCCGGTAAAATATACTCTATCAAATGTCAAATGTGATATGGATTTGTGATGTTTTTGGCATAAGTCCCACCTCTTGTTTGTGTATTGTCTAAAAATTCCGCGCTAAATGGACTTGTCAGAATAAAATAAAAAAAACTTAGTTTTTCAAATGGCCAATGGTTGTGTCATTTGATTAAGAATCATGGCCAAACCACGAGTGCTTGCGCCATGAGTTAGGCCCGGGGTTTTTTTTGGTAAAATGTAAATAAAAGAGCTGAGCTTCTTCATAGTTTTGAAGTCTATATTTTCAAATGAATACTTTTTTGTTATCGATATTGTTCAAGTGATATGCCTTAAAATGTATGGACTAACCAAATTGTCAAAATAATCTCATAGTAAAAATGGACACAGCATACACAGAAATACACACGAACCAAATTGACAGTTGAAAAAAATTATAGCAAAATAAAATAATTCAAAAGTAAATTATCAACCAAAGTTACGTACGCCCACAAAAATTATATTAAGAAAAGAAGAGGCTTTGTCTCTTCCGAAAAGCCCACCGGCAGCCTGCCGGCAACCCTGCTCGTGACGTCCAAGCCGACCCCCAATCATTACCAAAGTTGTTTAAACTACAACTTTGCCCCTCATGACATGAGTCCCATCATTCCGACTTGTAATTCAATAATTCAAGGCAACTCCATTCCAGCACTCAAAACCCCTGTGTGACCTCTAAATATCACCGTAGCAGACTAACGCAAGATTTATATATCCATTCATGACCGGAGGCATATACACCATCTACATCTACACATGTATATACACATTCACATATACATTATTATTATATTTCCTAAATTGATAAGCCTCAGCGTATGCACCATCACTTTCTAGTTATGTCTGAATAATGGTCCTCCCCAGACATAAATAAGGCACAATACCGAATATTTTATGCTCAGTGTAAACGTCTCAACGTCAGTGACCAACCATTGAACAACGGAGAGACACAAAGGTCCAGCTGTGCAGATAACTCAATTATTGGATAACTCAATTATCCAAACACACACTCAAGATTGGGAAGAAATGATATTATGGGGAGGGAGATATGAATAACATGAGGGAGAATAAGTCTGACCCTTGGGATCTTCCAAGAGCCAAGGAATGAGCAGTTTAAAGGATACCCAGGAAGGATGCGGAGACTAGGAAACTTGGGGAAGAAGAAGAATTGGAGCGGCAGCAGCTTTTCCTTTCGTGGGCATGTCAATGGTGAAGATTAAGGTGTTCTTACAAGTGGCAACTTCAATCGTGGAACTGTTGATCTGGGTGCTAGAAGCAGCAGCAGCTGGGGAGATTCTAAGACACGATCCATCTCTGATTCCCCTTTACAACACTTCATACATAGACATTCTTCTTTAAATTCCTGCAATTTGCAGAACAAGCTCCAGTGCAAACAAAATATGGTTTGTTGTATCATTCATACTATGAGAAAAAAACCTTGCACTTATATGCACACTGAGAAGTAGCAGTGGCAGGCTTTGGGTGAAATGAAGCAACTCGAGTCTTTGCATGAAAAATTAAGAAACAAAGCTCATTACCTAAGCCACTCCATGTCTTACCCAGACCATTAAAACTCCGCTTCCTCGGTGTTAATATCATTGCCGCGAGGCTCATTAATTATTTGTAGACTCGAGAAATCAGACTTCTTTTAACAAGCTTAGTACAAGAAGCAATTCACAGGAATGAAGACCATGATCCCATCTTCAAGGAATTTTAAAATGACACCGACAACAAGGGTAATTTTTACTAATGAAACTGTTGTTGCATTCAACCATCCACCGACAAAATAATCTATTGAAATAGGCAAAGTGGCCTTCAATACGCTACTTCACAAGCTGCAAAATTTGCCACCTGAAGGTGTTTAAGTAGCTCGAGATGTCATAACCGTACGTAACTGGAAAATTAATCATTAACGAACTGAACGGCTTCATAAAAAACTACAAAATTGGGCAAAAATGACAAGAACAAAAGCCCAATTTATGTTGTTTAATACACTTGCCCAGTATATTAAACAACATAAAGAGCTAACTCACTCGTTCACTTGCTGTGCAAATTTGAAAGGCTTTCACAATACTTGCACTTAAATCTCAATGTACAAAAACCAGTTGCGCGCGTGCGTTGACATATGATGCTGTGCATTTCTGTAACAGCAGCCTCTTCATAGATGTACCAACAGTTGATGTTGAAATCAAATATTTAATTGGCATGTGCTAATCTCCGTGCTTTCTCCTGCAGTTATGGCATGTGTTACAGATTGTTCTCAAGAAATACAGATTAATTAGGATTTTTTAAAAAAACATATCCAGTTATTTGCAGACATGCACTTTGACATCCCACAATAAAATCTAATTATACAAAATAAAAGGTTCAAGCTGAATTCCCACATAAAAGAAGGGTTAAAAAAAAAAACCTGCCAAGGTAAGACAAATACTCACTGGCTCAAAGGAACTCAACTCAAGTTCTTTCTTAACATTTTGTACACGCTGCTCTCTCTCTCTCTCTCTCTCTCTCTGCATCTTTCATCTTGGTTATCGTCGGCCTGTACAATATATCACATAGTGACCAATCAGACCAACAACTACTGATCCAGTTGCTACCTCCAACTGTCTCACCATGTCCAGGAGCTCTCTGGGGCAACTATTGTGCACTTTGAGCTGCCCATAACTACATAACCATAAAACCTTTAAGCATTTCATCAGGTAGAACTCAACTAGCATTTTATAACCTAAATGACACCAGAAAATTTGTACAAACCTGGTGAACGACCCTATATAATCAACATAGTTATTCATGTGATAATTCTTTTGAAAGAGAATAAGACCAGCATTTCACACTTCTGGAGCACAGAGACTCAAATCTATCATTTCAGCTATATACCATGTTGGTGTATGATTGAAGGGATATAACTATAATAGTGTAATGACCCGGCTCAAGTACAACATAATAGGCTAACTCATATTTTTAAAAGTGGTTAACAAAGTTAAAGATCTATAATTCATTTTTACTTATAAATAGAATCTTACCCAAGTAGTTATTAAACGCGGGACTAGGTTTATAAATCTCACAATCTACTTTAGAAAATTTCATCTCCTGAAATTCATAAAGTTAGTCATTGCTAGCCTCACCCCACGACTTTCTTTATCATATGACCGGTAGCCTAGTCAAGATTCCTAACCCAACCCACCATCTACCATAAAACTAAAGAGGCTCCAATACTATTTGTAACGACCCAATACAAAATACAACACAATGAGCTAAATCATCTCTTCAAAAATAACATATTCTTACTTATAAATAAGATCTTATCCCGGTAGGTATTAGATATAGGACTAAATTGAAGGAACTCACAAATAGTAATTATTAAACGTGAGACTAAGTTTAAGAATCTCACAATTCACTCACTTTGGAAAATTTCAACCTCTAAAATTCATAAACTTGGCCATTGCTAGCCTCAGCCCACGACTTTCTTTATCATGTGACCGGCAGCCTAATCAACATCCCTAACCCAGCCCACCATCTTCTAACATAAAACTAAGATGCTCCAATACTATTTGTAACGCCACGATACAAAGTATAACATAATGAGCTAAGTCATTTCCTTAAAAAAGTTAACCAAGTTAAAGATCTATAACATATTCTCACTTATAAATAAGATCTTACTCCAGTAGATATTAGATATGGGACTAAGTTGAGGGATCTCACAAATGGTGTGCCCCATATAAATCTAAAAAGATATATCTAATAAATCTTTATCTAAATAATATAGATATCAACTATATCCTTATTAGTTAATGAAAAGATAACCTTCCCTACTCCTGTTAAGGAAGATAAACTTGACACCTATATAAGGAGATATACCCTTCATGTTTAATGCACGCATAATTTAGTACATACATTGCTTTTAGAGAATTGTAGAGAAGGAGAGATTGAAGGTGGAAAGAAGACTTAATTCTAGTAAATATCATGAAGTCAAATCTATATCACTTGGATTAGCTTATTCTATCAATTCCAATAGAATACAACTGGATCTAGTATGAACCGGCGATCATAATGTATATGGATAGAATTTATAACAGGTCTCGAAAAACAAGTAATTTCTTTTGGGCTTCTATCCTTTGTTAGGCTCGCTAGGATTCTTATTGGTTGGAATTTCAAGCTATCTTGGTTGGAATCTCATATCCCTACTCCCTTACAGCAAATCAATTTTTTCCCCAAGGGATTGTCATGCCTTTCTATGAAATTACTGGTTTATTCATTAGTTCCTATTTGTGGTTCACGATTTTGTGGGATATAGGTAGTGGTTATGATCAATTTGATGGAAAAGAATAATCAAGTCTGGATCTAGGAAGTCTCTCAAAGGATTATTTGCAGATCAAACACTTAGCCATCCTAAACTACTACGGTCCAAGTATTTCTAATCCTTATACCAGTTTGAATTAAGATAATATTAAGAACTAACATTGGCATCAAGGGCCTTTTAAAGATGTTCTAGTCTTAGATCACAAAGAATTACGTTAAAGGCTTTTTTTTTTTATCAGATCTGCATTTTTTAAAAAAATTTCGTAATTAAAATATAATGTTTTTTTGCATGCTTGTTTTCATGGATTAATTTGGTACAATACTTAGATCTGATAGAATTAATATTATTCTTTATCAATTCTATAAGATCTATCCATGTTTAACAAATAGCTATGTATTTTTATATATTAAATAATGACATAATTGTATAAATAAACAAGTATGCTATTTTTTTATTGAATTTTCGTACTCAATTATTTCACATATCATGGTTATATATTGATAATCGTTATTTGATGTGTAATTATCAACATGTATATTCTTCAATTTAATTTTCGCAATTAAATTAAAGCTGATTTGTTAATATCATGTTTAATCAATTTTTTAATTGATTTTTAATTATATGATAAGCATGATATTTTGATTGTGCAAGTTATCTATTCTATTAAATATATACATGTGATATGGATTATGCATATCTAATAATTAGGTTGTTTATTTAAGATTTGTTATTAAACACCTAATATACTACAAATCATAATTTTTTTCATAATTAATCCCTATCTTTCCCAGCCATAAGACTCTTTGTGAGTCAGGCTTCTTTCCCCAATTTTTTCATACTCTAACTAGAGTATGGAACTCTAATTAGAATCTGTAACATCCTATATCAAAGGCAATTTTTATAGATTATTAGACTATCTCTATTTAATCCTATGCACATCCACACCTCTAAAAAAATGGAGGGAGATTTTAATGTACTTGTGGAGCTCACTCCCTCACCGGTAACCACAGGATTACAACTGGCCATCCATCTTTAATTGTCGAAAATAGGAGCACCATTGGCGTTGAATCCCATTGTCCGTCCATAGTCGACAACTCAACTTCATTTAAAAAGGCCTGTGACCAGCAGCTCGGCTCCATCCATGGGAGCACATAAAGATAAATATGACCCACAATGACAATATCAAAACTTTTGAAGATATCGAGCATCACTTAGAGTTAGAAACTAAGCGGCTTCAAGCTTCTAAACCAGATAGAGAAGCTTTTATAGCTGAAACATCATGGTTCAAACTCTAAACGTCCTCGTTAGAAGAAAGAGTCAAAATCTCACCAGCTGAAGCCACTTCAAGTTAAGAATGGCAAAGGAAAGAGTGCTAAGAAAAGTGGAAAAAAGAAAGTGAAGAATGTCACTTGCTACAATTGTGGTGGCAAAGGACACTATAGAAACAAAAGTGTTGCACTGAAGGTGGTTAGTCCTTTTTTAAAAGTTTCTGATGTATTTGTCTGTAGTTATTTAATGTTAACTGACACTAATTCTGTGTGGATTGTTGATTCAAGCGCAGCAGACTACATAATCAGAGAAGATAGGTGGTGGGAAAAAGACTTAATTCTAGTAATCAAATCTCGATCTAGGAAGCCTCTAGAAGGATTATTTGCAGATCAAAGACTTAGCCATCTTATACTACCGTCCAGGTATTTCAATCCTTATTCTAGTTCTAATTAAGATAATATAAGAACTAATATACTAAACTTATCGGCTCTTAGTAACATTTTGCCATAACAGTTGCAGTACCCTGTCAAGCACAACACAAGTCCATCAATACCAACAACAAAAAATCTGAATCTCATATCAAGGTCAAATACTTCAAAATATATTCCTTATTGGTCCACAAACCAAAGGATACATCTGATTCTCTAGATGGAACAACATGAGAAAAAAAAAACTCTACTTCAAAAATGAATTGTAATTTAAATAATACACCAATCAAAAGTCTTGACTACCACAGAACCAGCCAACATTTGTAAGAACAGTTCCACTTCCCTAACATAATTTTGTAGACAACCAAAAAAAGGAGAAGGTAAACCAACAGGTAATATAAACAAATGCAGAAATGGTCATTGCTTGAAACACTAGAAGAAGGGGGGGAAATCACTAGAAGAAGGGGGAAAAATCACTGCTTGAATAACCAAGCAACAACAAAACTGGCAGCTGCTAACTAAACTTTAAAATTTCCACAACGCACAACTTTAGCATCTCTCATAAAGAATAAAGCAACGCGTAACCATAAACAATAAACTCCAAGAAAAGACATATCCAAAAAGAAAAAAAAAAGCAAGGCATGAACTGCTACAAAACCTTGAGTAGCTCGTTGGCCTCAAGCGTCTCCACAAAGGAAGCCGCGACGTTGGGGGTGACACCGGACTTACCCACCTGCTGGGTCTCGAGCTTCTTCCCAAGGCTATGCTCAGGAAGCCAGCTCCTTCTTCTCCTTTATGCTCAGCTCAGGGAGCCTCCCGGCGGCTTAAAGGCGGCGCCTTTTCCCGTCGTCGGCTCTGCTTCAACAGCGACAACGGTCGAGGAGCAGCAGGAGACATGGCGGGGGAGGTGAAGGAGAGTGCGACGGCGGCCAGAGCCATGTAAGATGATGACCAAGTGGCGATGATAAACAAAATGGGCAACAGGTATATATGTTTTGTGGGGTGAGCAACGTCAACTTGGGTGTTTGGTCTAGTGGTATGATTCTCGCTTCGGGTGCGAGAGGCCGCGAGTTCGATTCTCGCAACACCCCACCGACAATTTTCATTATTTTAATTCTCTGGAGTTTTTTTAAAGTTTGTCTTTATATTTATAGCTAAATTATATAAGCACATTTTTGGACATTTTAATTTTGAAAACTTGTGAGAATGTGTATGTTTTATAAACTGATCACTTGTAGAAAATCGGCAAACAGTGTGCGTTGGAGTTAGAAAATCTTTTAGACGCGTATGGATAAGTTGGAACCCTCGGAATATGATGGTAAATATCATAAACCCTCCCTCCTGATACTCCTTTGACATGGGATTATATATATATATATATATATATATA
>JAVDBV010049099.1:0-19627 GCA_032619315.1 Piper longum | reverse complement strand
TATATATTTATCAAATCAAGACAATCTTTATAATCAAACGACCTATATTAAAACTTAGGACAAAAAGTATGCTATCCATTTATCTATAAATCTCCAACGTGGTTTTGTACGTGCTCTTCTATTGACCTAAATGGATGAATGAGAAGTATTCTTGCTTCAAACGGTTTATCTCGAAGGATTTTCCAGCTTTATTTCCTTCAAATAGCCGTTCCTACTGTTTCCATGTCTCTGAAAACGCAAAGCCACCTTCAAAAACACAGGAAACAAGAAACTGAAACAAAGAAAAAAAAATGTACTTTTCTCGACAACACAAAAATGTTTCCATCATCTTATAAATCCAATTGGAGGGATTCCCATTTCGCAAGACAACAGAATCTAAGTTTTCCACTGATGCTATCAACTTTTGTGAACGCATTGTCATCACATCCTTGTAATTCTCATGATCCCCAGAGCCTCCTCAAGATGCCCTTCTTGTCCTTCTTCACCCTAAGGTCCAAAGCTGGGAACTTGATAGAATCATAAGCTATGTCTAGAACAATAGGATTACAAGGTACTGCTTGGAATGGGGGTGGAAAAGCTTGGATCCTTGGGATGCTTCTCACGTTCGGATCACCAACTGCAGACTCATACGACTCCAAATTCTCGAGAAGAAACTTATCCTGCTTCAACGTCCAAATAATAAACATAAGTCAACAGGGTAGAAAAAAGCCAAAAAAATATAAGTTCCAAAGGAAGACAAGTTTATAACACCAGTCAATCTCGCCTAAGCACACTATGATCAAGAAAATATACTCTCAATTCAAATAAAAAAAATACTTCTTTCAAACCGAATAATAGAGAGCAACTTGTAACACCATCAAGGATAATGAAAAAATCACCACAAAAATGATTATCTTTCATTAATAAACACTCTTTAAGTCTAAGTAATACCTTCTTTTGAACACCTCTTAGAGAAAGACTAGAGACACGTTCAGAAATTTCCTTTTGAGCTTTTTCCTCATCCATTATCCCACTGGCATGTTCCAGACAACTGCTTGATCGGCATTGAACCAACAAGAGCTTCAATTCCTCAATCAGCCCCTGACACGATAATTGAGAGAAAATTATCGTATGTGCTCATCCCAAATGAAAAAAACAAAACAAGAGAATTGAACTGCATTCCATTGTTAGCAAGTATGATTTTTTTGCCACTTTTATAATGGGTCAGAATATCATAGGGATGAGTTCACAAAAGGAAATCAAAATACTCAAAAACATTTCTCATTGCCAATATTCCCAACATAATGGAGAGACTATTGCCATTGTCAGCAACACAAGTTTAAAATAACGAGGAAAGTATGTCAGAATATATAAACTGCAATCACCAACTTTGCACTTTCTTTTATTATAGTGAAAAATAAGAAAATTTTAACCCAGGAAAACCTCATTAATATTCAGAATAAAAAAACCCTAACCATGGCTCACTACTCTTGTTGTTATGCCAAGAGGTCCCCACCACCTTGAAAAATAACTTCTGTAACTCGATACAGGTAAAATAAATCCCAACGTTTGCCACTACCAAAGCCCCCATCTCAACGAGCAATTCCAAAGAAGTTGCCTCATATAGTAGTGACAACCGACAACTGCTGGTGAAGTAGTAAAAACCAACCATTAAAGTCAAAGGTTCTCACATAGAGGTGCTAACAACTCAATTGAGCTTGAATTTGCTTGATGTACGGCTCAATTTTGTTCGAGTTAAAGCTCAACTCAAATCAAGCGAGGACGAGCACACCTCCGTTCAGCTCCACTTGACTCGAAGCTAGATATTTTACATTAAATATAATATTTTATGTAATTTTTATATAGCCATCTATATAAAATATAAAAAATTAGAAAGTGTACTTACATAATAATGATAGTTTTACATGATAATACAATGATTTTGTTTCAAACAAATTATTTGGCATAGAGCTGAATTGAAATTAAACTATTTAAACTTTTATAATTAATTTTATTTTAAGTTATCCAAATATATATATATATATATGTATATATATATATATATATATATATAATCGAGCGAGCTTGTATTCGACTAGAACTCAGACTCGACTCAACCCGAAATAAATGAGCCGAGCTTGAGTATGGGTAACTCGACTCAACTCGCTCGATAAGCATCTTTATTCTTGCCACTCTCCTTGGACTTTGCATGTCCCTGGACTTTACGCATGGTGAAGATTTTACCTTAAATCAACAAATTCACAGGAAAAATATTAGAGGGTCCTATTTATCAGCTCAAAGTCATCAAGAAACTCCACATTTGATCAAATTATAAATGCAAAAATGGTTTGAGGGTAGGTGGTAAAATTCAGGGGATAAAAGTAGCAGGAAAAATGGTGCACGTGCGTAAGAATTAAGGAGACATGAAAAACAACAGTAGCAGCAGATAATTAGCTAAAATATGTTGAAGGACATCCATACCTTATCAGGGTTGTTTGTGTTCAATAGCTGTTGTAAAGCATTGTCTACAAGTGATTGAGAATGGCAATATAGAATATATGCTTCCAGCCTCTTCCCTGCTAAACTATAGGATTTTGCCAACCAAAAGCACCTAAAATTTTCACGAAAAAAAATTCAAAATTTGCTGTCAAACAAAAGTAACTTGCATTTTATACATACAGTACAGATATATTGAAACAAATATCACTAAGCACTCCGGCCACTTACCCATCCATTTATATCGTAATTTCTAGTATATAATCTTCAAATTCCATGCATAAATAACAATCACGTAACAAAAAAAAACTTTAAACAGATTCATTTTAATTCTGAGCATATATGACAAGGGATCCACCAAAAGTTAAGTACATGAATATGGTCTATTTGACAACAAAATCATAGAGAGCATATTCATGAAATTCCCATCAATCTTATCATGTCTAATCATCAACCCAAAAAATCAACCAGCATTATTAAAACAGTTACGTGTAAAAAAAACAAACCTCTCAGCCCGAAAAGATAGACCCCTTAGAGTATAAGCTTCAAGGGATTCTTTTTCTTCTGGTTTTATATCTCTTCCAGAGCTAACTAAATCACAAAGATCAGTAGTATTCTGTAAAAGACAATGTATAATTTCTTATCAGTTACTTTACTAAGTCAAATAAAAGAGAAAAATGTTGATGGGAAAAATAGTACCTGTATCAGAAGATCACACAATCGAACAAGTTCTTCGGGCTTTGTGACCTTCTCTCGCTTGTCATCTTTGTGCTTAGATAACCTTTTTTTAGCAACTTTAACAAGAAACTGGTTACGCTCAAATGTACGCTCAATTAGTATGGAACTCACAGCCTTATGCAAGCCATTTAAATTATCTTTCACATTTTCAGTATTACCAGCTGTAACCTAGGATAAAAAAGAACAGAAGAAGACAACATTTACTGCCCAAAATATCGCAATAAGATACAAAAATATGTTTCATTAGAAAAATTTCGGACCATACTAAGTCATTATGAATGCTGCTCTTGGCTTCATGATATGCAGAAAATAATTTATCAAAGATGACAAGTTTTTTATCCTCTGGAACTGATTCTGCTGCTGATCCATGAAGACTCCTCTCCAGTTCTCTAGCTGTTTCATTTAGAGAAAAAAAACTTAATTGCTTTAAAATAGTAATAATTGATGCAAGAGCTTGAGAGAGATAGAGAGAGAGAGAGAGAGAGAGAGAGAGAGAGAGATTGAGAGGGAGTAAGAGAAACTCACTGTGGATCAACAATCAAACTGAATGTAAGATCCCTCATTTAGTCTCAAATCTAATACCCACTAAGATTAGATTTATTAAAAAACAGTTCATAAATCTTTTAACGCGAGTCAATCATTTCAAAGTGATGACTTAGGCCCAATAATTTACACTTTGGGCTGGAACGTTACATATGGTATTAGAACTAACCTGAGACCGTATTAAATGGTGGGTTATATTATATATGAGCTAGCTTGCTAGCTACGAGCTAAGGGTAGGAATTTTAAGGATAATATTTCTTAAGATTAGTGGAGTGTGTGATCCTCTAATTTAGTTCCACATCTGATAACTAATAGGGAAAGATTTGATTTATTAGTGGAAATAGTATATAAATCTTTAACTAGGGGTTAAGTATTTTAAAGAGACAAAAGCTCATTAATTTGCACTTTGGTCCAGACTATTACAATGAGAGATGGAAAGATCAAAAACACATTGTTGAAAAATCAAGAAATCTTCTTTGTCATCTGCCTGTCCCAAAGAATTGTGATCACAGACTGAACATGAATATATATGAAAATTGAACAGAAACTTGACTTGTGATTGAAGAGTGTGTTTGCTAACTGGAAAAAAAGGTTTGTGAAGACCGTTTTCTACAAGCTCACATAGTGGAAATCTGTTTCCAACTGCCAAAGGTTTTTTTTCCTATTCCAAACAATAGAAGTGCAAAAAGTACACTTTTCTTTTTCTGCCTTTCATATTCTTCAAAATCAAATAGAACCTTAGAACCAACAAGCCAAAAGATGTAAATTCTTCAATAAACAAAGCAAAGCTGAGAGTGTGGCGTATAAACAATTAGTAGTTTACTTGTGCAATGCACGACAATGTAAAACATTACTTTTAACAAAATCATATTAAGAAACGTATATAATCTGGTCGCTCTCAGCTTACAATGAAAACCTAAATCTCTATCTCAAAGCAGGTATTACTCAAGGATTATTCAGTTTTTTCTAAAAGGAATTTGTTTCTCAGTCCTATTAGTACTTATCTTAACTACAAAATCTAATCCAACTATAATAGATTTTTCCATACTAGTATATTGATACTTTCCTTAAAAAAGGAAAGAGTAAACCTAGAGTAAACCTGTTAAACAATAAGGAACATGTGATGAATTATGATGAATTTTCATAGACTTCTCAATATTAATATAAATATTTACTTTTAATAAAGGAAGTATAAAACTTTAATATAATACCCCCCCCCCCCCCATCCGGTACCCCCTATTCCATCCTACTCTATTCATCATCATCATCATCATCATGAATAGAATAGGTAGTGCCGGGGGTAACAAATTATGGGAGTTTCCTCTATTATACTTAAAGCATCAAAAGATAGCTCCAATGAAATCTTGAAGGCACTAAAGAAATAATACAAAGATAACAGACGCATAAAGCCTCGTCATGGGTAATTGAACAAATAAAAGATACTAAAACGGAAGGATACCACTGTAATTTCTAACAAAATTTCAAAGATCAACTTCTGCATTCAAAAGTTTATATCATACAGATTAAAACGAGAGATGTCAGTACTGCTTATCAACTTCTTAAGAAAATGATAATGTATGGTATTGGTAACAAACCTTTGAGAATAGAAACCCCAGTTTTAACATTCATTATTGGAAAAGAGTGGCCAAGCCAATGGAATTCAGTCATAGATACTGCTTGCTGAGATCTTGCCTCAGACATAACAGCCTACAGATAAATGGTACAAAAAAAAATTAAAGAAAAACAAGTGCACCAATGACATGACACTCTCCTATCTACAAATGATAAACTTATAAAATAGGCTAAGCTTCCAACCTCAAGCTTGGCTTTGATAAGGTCAAGTGCTGGACCATCCATCTTCTCCGCATCTACCAACTCTGAAGCATGGATGCTGGATTTACCAACTTTATTTAGGCAAATTTTAATGCTTAGATCAAGTTCGTCAACACGCTCCTGGCACAAAATTTGATTTTCTACGTCCCCATATTTACCCAGCTCCTTGTAAATAGTGCTTCAAGAAGAATGAAAACCAAAGCCAAATAATGAATTAATTCAGAAAACCCAAAGACAAGTGCAAAAGCAAAAAATTATTGCTTCTAGCATAAACACATAGGGAGGGAAAACATTCATTCAGGTCTCGCATATGGTTTTACAAATTGCAGTATCTCATGCATGGAGCAAACTATTCCATCAGTTTGGGACGTTAAACAAAATTCCTCTTATATACTTCAAGCTACAGAATCTATTTATCGTGTATTAGAGAAAGTCTATTCTTCCTGAAAAAACTAAGAAACATACCTAGCATGCTTCAAATTCATTAATGCAGTGTCCCAACCCTTATCATCCACAAGCAACAGTGTTCCTTTCAAATAAGAGGCATATGCCTGCACAATAACTTAACATTAAAACAGTCGAATTACACATAATGTACAGATTAGAAAGTGCATTGTGCCTAAAGTTGACAGTTAATAAAGCAAGTGAAAAGAAAATGTATAGGTACATTGCGCCCAAAGTTGACAGTCAATGTACAGGACCTAAATATGCAATTAATAAAGCATTTCACCTAATGTACAGATTAAGGCAATGAGAGCTGTAACACAACCACAATAAAAAAAAAGTTACTAAAAGTAATATTTTTGCATACAGCAAGTGAAATCACATAAAGGTCTACAAAAGATCAATTTTATGATCGTGGACCATAAATAAATAGACCAAAATTTACATCTCCACCAAAAAGAAGAAAACAATAAAGCAATAATCAAGTACCTCTGCCTCCAAAGAAGTTTTGGAATCTCCTTTAATGGCACACAGATGAGCAAATAATGTGGCCCATTTTATCGCCTTTTTCTTTCTACTGACAATATAATTGCGTTGTCGTCCACTTAAATCGTGTGAAATAGATTTTTTCTCCATTGCATAACTCCATGCTCTTTCTGCCATGTAAAGAAGTATGTGGAGATACCTGTTTAAAATACCGATAAGAAAGAAACAACATGTTTATGTAATTTGGCTCAATAATGACAACAATAATCCATAAGTAGAACTTCAAAATATTATCAGGAAGATTTTAAGATGTTAAACAATCTGCGTATCAACCAGAAGAAAAATATACACATTTAATAAGAACCTGGTCCGATCTGGGTGAACAACGCATACTGTGCACCCCTCAAGAATCCAGTATTATGTCCGGTATGACATTTAAAACATTGCTTTCATATAGAAGCAAGTAAGACTTTCTTATAACCATAGTTGTAATGAACATAATTGTGCGAATATTTCTTAAGCAGCACTCATCTCCTCATTGGGGTCTTAGATGCCAAGATTATGATCCATGTCACTGACCACTTTCCGAGATAAGGTGGAAGGAAAAGAAGCAATCATCTCCTAATGCCTATCCAAAAAGTAAGGTACAAATGGCTATGACGTTTAAATCTCTTCTTGTTATCTCCTCGTATGAAGGGAAGAGAGTTGCAACATTAAAGCTGCATAAACTTTGCAACTCAGACAATATTTTGCAATCAATTGAGGACGCAAAATCTATCCCGCCAACCTCATCCCAGCAGGTATGATAAAATTACACAAAGGACCCACTAAATTGCAAGTGTACGAAACACATTGCTCTAAACAGATAAACATATAAATTAGTCTTAGAATTTCATTGCATTAGTACAGAATACACATACCTCACTTCTTTAATGCAAGACTCATTAATGTCCCTGTGATTGTATTTGCCTCGGCCGTGTGTAAATTTCAAGGACTTGTAAAGCCTTCTCAAACGTGCTGTGCAATACCTCCTGTGATCGCATTGAGAGTGGAAAAATAAACAACAAAGTCATTTAAACCTTAATTGATGACTGAAATGTCAAAACATCTCAGAATTAAAATTTTGAACATTGTGTGGTAAAGGGTATAAATGCCTAGCAGCAGAAAATAAACTAGAGATCCAAACAGGGTTGTACACAAGGCGAGCCAAGTCAAGCATTACATTGTTCACGTTCAGCTCGACTCCAAACCAGTTAGCTCGAGCTTGGTTTAATATGAGGTTATGTTTCTGAACGCTAAGCCTGGGCGGCTAAAAAGGTCATTTGAAGAAGGGTTCAAGCTTGCTTTGTATTTTATTCAATTAGTTTTGAGTTGGGTCAGGTAAAGTGGAGCCCTTTGATAGACCTACCAAGTTCAAACCCACATCTTATTTTAAAGATTTTCTATCAAAAATTGGTGTTTTTAAACTATAGTGACTTAGTTGTAATTATTTGACTCAATGCAGTTTCACAGGCCAAAGTAACAATCTCCAATAGAACATATGGTATCGTAATTTACATAAGTAATAAAATATAAAGCAGACAAATTTGAGGTGAGCCAGACATTTGATGAAGTTATGAAGGCCGAGTTTTGAGCCAGGCATTTATGTTCTCCATACATAATTCAATGTAGTTGCAAGGGGCAATGAGGATAAGACAATACTTTAAGGATGTCATGAGAAGAGTAAACAAAGGGAAAGTAAACCAGAATAATTACCGATATCGGGTATAATCGTTGTGCCTCAAGCCGTGCTGCATCTGCGCAGATTTCACAAGCTGCAATACTGCAAAATAACAATGGAGCATGTCAAATTAATAATTAATATTGATAATTAATAATTATAAAAATAATAATATCATTATTAATAAAGAAGAATAGATAGAGTAAAGTAAAAGAAAAAAAGAAAAGGAAAAACCATTGATGGAGAACTTAAGTCTAATCTGATCGGACGCATCAAAATTGAGAACGTCAATGTCCATGAGGGAAGACATCAGTTTCTTTTTTGCACCTGCAGGATACTAAGCCTGTCAAAGAATGGAAAGGAGACAAAGAAAGGGAGAAGGCGGCCTAGTTGAGGGGGCATGGGAGGTAGGAAGAAAGGGTTGAGACTTGAGGGCCTTGATAGACGCAAACTTTTTGTTACTTGCTTTAGACATTCTAGGAAAAGACATGAGACTCATTTCCAGCAAGCATGAGTTGATATCATGTCTAACTGGGTATAACACTTGACATCATGTCTAGCATTATTCGGCTTTACAGAATGTCCAACAGATTTGTAATGACTTATTTAAAGAAAACTCTTAAATAGCAACATAACTTAATCAAAATCTTCCAATATATAAATTAATATCTACAACATGAAAATAATATCCTTACAAGCAATTTATTCAATTATATAGATATTTTCTTCAAAATAATTATCCTCAACTCAAACCTAAAATCCATCAAATAAATCAAGAGTCCACTAATACTTATTAATCTTTTGAGCAATTTCATCTCGAAAATTATTTTATGCATCATCATCAGCAATAACCTTACAAGCAACTTCATCCCAACCAACCCTACTTTCTTTTCTCATTTCCATCACAATCTTATAGTGCCTCTTCCAAGTTTTAATGTGACTAGCTGCATGATCCTCATGTTTATTTGACATTGTTATCACAGCAAATTTAGCCATCACAGCAACCACATATCTTTCTTCCATTGTCTTCCCGACAATTTGCTACCCTTATTCGCTTCTTCAACTAAAAATTCAAACAACATATCACTTTCGAAGTCAGACCAATGACTCTATTGATCTCTTTTCTTCCCCTTAGCATTAGATGCTAGATAAATGTGCTGATCTTTTTTACCACTAAAAAAAGGCTACAATTGAGGAAAAACGTAAATATAAAATTTTTCCATTCATACAACAATAACACCCATTCAAAAAAAATTTCATCTCAACAATCCATACAATCAATATCAACAAAATGATAAGCAGTAATCTATAACAACAAAAAAATGGCATAATAAATAAAAGATCAAAACTTTTCAGATAAAAAATAAAAGCTTATATAATGTATATAATAATCTACACCAATTCAATAAATTACATAGATCACCCATTATAGAAAAATTAAATTATCTTCCACTAAATACATCAAACTCATTGAAAAAAAATGTTATAAAAAATCTCAACTATTCATAATCAACATCAACAAAGATCCAAAGCGACTCACTCATCATAATCAAAAATTAAAAATAAGAATGTTGGTGGTGAAGGAATAAATTGGAAATAGGAAAAAGGAAAAAAAAAAAGCTGTTGACGCCGCATTACCGCGATTTCACCGGACAACCGTCGTCGGCGACGGTCGCCGGCAGTGGTCACCGGCAGTGTTCGCCGACGATAGTCGCCAGCAGTGGTGGCTCATGTAAAACAAACCCACCCAAAAAATGATCTCAACAATTTCTAACCAAATCAACAACGGCTCAAAGGGACTTGTCATACACAGAAATTTAATAACCTTTAATAAGTGGGAGAGGTAAAGGGCGTTGACTAAGGAAAAAACGAGGAAAAGAAGCCGGCGGGGGTTGCTGTACGTGGTTGCCCGTGGTCGCCGGCGGTGGCGCAGGGGGTGGTCGCCGATTAGGCTGCAAAGTGGGCAATGAATGAGAGGATCGGCGTCGGGCATCGGGCGATTTTATTTCCACGCCTTTCCGCCCACGCAAGGTGGGAAATGGGGGGTTGGAAACATACCCTAAAATTTGTATCCTTCAGTGTCTGTCTATGGAAATCCATAGAAATGGAAATCCATGGAAATGCACACAGAAATCATCTACAAAAAATTCATTTCTTCTAATAATATATAATTTTTAAGTTATTTTTCTTAGAAAGAGTAACCTGAATACTAAAAGAGTTTAATTATGTACGTTGAACACGAGTGCCCGACTTGAAACTCCGAGCATCAAATCTTTGGCTCACCTCAAATTGTCTGCTTTATAGTTTATTACTTTTGTAAATTCTTATACCTTATGTAATATAAGAGTTTGTGACTTTGGCCCGTGAGACTACACTAAGGTGGGTAATTACAACTAAGCCAGTATAGCTTAACAACACCAATTTCTCATGAAAAATCTTTAAAATAAGACATTGGTTTGAACTTGGTAGGTTTATCAAAAATCTCCACTTTACTTGACCCAACTCAAAACTAATTGAACAAAATACAAAGCAAACTTGCACACTTCAAATGACTTTTTTAGCCACTTAGGCTTAACTTTCATAAACAAAACCTCATATTAAACCAAGCTCAAGCTAACTGGTTTGGAGTCAAGCTGAACATAAACAATGTAATGTTTCTATATTGATACTTTTCTTAAAAAAGGAAAGAATAAACCTATAATACAATAAGGAACATGCAATGAATTATGATGATTTTTATAGACTTCTCAATATTAGTATAAATGCTTACTTTTAATAAAGGAAGTATAAAACTATACAAGATGAAAGGTTGTTGAAGCAAAGCGTTCGTAAAGAGATCAACAACTTATTCAGATGCGGAGATGTACCGTGTTTCCATCAATTTTATGGCTATCCTTTTATGAGCCTAGTGGTAATCAATCTCGATATGTTTTGATTGAGCATTTAAAATTGGATTTACAGTTAGATGTAAAGCAATGATATTTGAAAGTGTTGGCTGCTTCTTTGACTTCCATGAGATGCAATTTGAACTACAAAAATACACTATCCAATGGTTGATCGATGAGTTATCTTTCATTGAAGATCCCCTATATCTTTCATTGAAAATTCCCTTTCTATCTCAACAATGATGTTGTCTAACAACACTTGTAAACTATTTATTATGAACATGACATCAACATAAAGTAAATGAATAAGAATATCATAACCTATATTCAACACAAACATTGAAAAATCACTGTAGCCAGAAGTAAAGCTTTTAGACATAAAAAAAAAAGCTAAACGTATCAAACTAGGCTCTAGGATCTTGCTTCAATCTGTACAAAGCTTTTTTTCAACTTACAAACATGATTTGGATAGGTAGCATAAATAAATTCAGAAGGTTGAGATATATAAACCATTTCTTGTAAATTGTTATTTAGAAATGCACTTTTTACATCCATTTGATGTAATCTCCATCCTTTAACAATAGCAACAATGATTATCAATCTAACTATGCTAGAATTAATAATAGGATAGAAAGTTTCCGAATAGTCTACCCCTTCTTGTTGATACCCTTTGGCAACAAGCCTTGCCTTTTGTAAACCATTGGGGATGGTCTAATGTTTGTTTTACTATTTTTGGCTCATATATGAATTCAGTCTCTGCCATCAATGCATATCTTTAGGTTTAGCTTACAAATCCAGCCTTTGCCCTTGTCACTGTAGGATGAGAGTTTATACCTACCGTGCGACTAATGGAAGAATTTTCAGAATTTTGTGCATTGATATATATGAACTAGATTGTAAAGAGACTTAATTAATGAACTTAGGACTCATTAATGGTTAATGAGAACTATGCTAAAGAGATGAATTAACCGACACACAGGGAATTAACCTTTGTTCATTTTGATAACTTAACAATGAAGTAGAAGGTGGAGAGTGTAAAATCTAAAAATTGGTTAGAGAAGGTTTCGATTTTGGGTGAGCTGAGGTTACACTAGTTGGCTTAAAGGGAAAAAGAATTCCATAAAAAATAACATGTCTAGATATGTACAACCTATTTGTTGATTGATGAAGACATTTGTATCCTTTATGTTGTGGACTATAATCTATAAAAATACATATTAATGACCTGTGATGGGACTGAACTTGTGTTGGGTATAGCTACAAAGATATGGAAAACATTGATATTTAATGGATCTAAAACTAGAGTAATTAGGATGTCTTTTGTATAGCGTAAAATATGGAGACACTAAATTTGGTAGAATTAAGCTTGGAAATCAGTTTATTAGAAATACAACAGCGATAACACTCTCAACCTAGAATTTCAAAGGGACTTTGCTATGAAAGAGTTGAGTAAGTGCCATACCAATGATTGTTTGATACCTTCTTTCAACTTTTCTACTTTGTTGAGGTGTATATGGACAGGACATCTTATGAACAATTCATTGTTGTTCTAAATACTCCACAAACACTTTGGACATGAATTCTCCACCACCATCACTATGAAATACCTTGATTTTAGCAAGAGACTTACCTTTTTCACAAGTTTCCCAAACATGATAAAACTGTTGTAGAAATAAAAAACTTTGGCACAGAGGATATAGCCACACAAAATAAGAAAAAACAAAAATGACATAGTACTTGTATTTACTTCCAAAAGTTTCAGGGCTAATCCCCAAAGATCACAATGTATTTTTTCAAAAACAGAAGTATGAAAATTCACAAAATCAAAAAATGATAATTGAGTCGATTGCCAAAGTTGACATGCATCATAAATAGTGTTTTGAACAACAAAAGTCTTATTTACAGCAATAAGATTGCATTTTGATGTATTGAAACTATGTTTGATGAGCAGTGGCCAAGTCTTTAATGATAGACATGTTCAATAGCTGCCTTTTTCTGAGTTGAGAAATATGAAGGTTGTTCAATTTTGTCACAAGCATAAAGACTTCCGCACTTACTCCCTTTTGCAATCACTCTTCCACTATCCTTGTGTGTGATTTGCATCAAAATAAAAAACAGAAGGACAATCCGTAATGAATTAGTTGATAGATAAAAACTTCATTTTAGCTCAGATATATAATGCATATTTCAATTTAATGAAACCCATAATAGTATCAAAGGAAACTTTGCTTAGGTGAGAATTGGAAGCAATTGACAACTGCCAATCATAATTGATTTGACCCAATATACTTTTGTAAAGATAGGGAGTTCAAATTGTTACCTGACATATGAGCCAAAGCTCGATAATTAGGCAGCCAAGTATCTAGATCAATATCCGTCAATTGTAGTGCATTCAATGCTTGAGGAAGATCATCTCTCTGAAAAGCCCTATTAAACCTTTGATAACACTTAATTGTCATGTGAGCTGGTTGGAGGCATACTTGATGTGTGGAAACTACCGACACCCCATTATTCAGATTTTTATTATAGATCATTTCCAGACACATCTTTCTGCACATTCTCTTTTGCACCACAATCCAAATCTCTTTGATTTGTTGCATGAGTTGGGGTCAAAGCAATAATAGGTGTGAACTCTCTTTTTTTAGATGAAAAAGTATTATACTTGGTTTGATATAGATTTCCTTGACCACGTCCCTAATACCTATTCTTTGTAGCATGATTGACATAGGCAACTTGTGTGAGGCTTTTCATTATAGCATTTCAAGATGTGATCCTCATAGCTATGCAACAACTCTTCCATTTCATCATAGATTTTAGGTGATCCTTGCATGATCATGGATGCATGAAATACTTGATAATTATCACCCATCCCATTTATCCTCCAAAATATTTTCTTAGAATTAGGAAGTGGTCTACTAATAAAGAATGAATCTCATCACAAATTGACTTGTAATGACGCCAATACCTATCCAAAGTAAAGAATGAATCTCATCTTATAGTAGCAATTTGTTGTTGAAAGGATAACCCTCTATCATCAAAACATTTTGCATAATCTTTCTTGACTACATTCCAAACATCGGTATATGTATTAAATCCAACAACACTAATAACAGCTTCTTCACTCAATGCCCTAATTATCCATCTTTTCAAAATGCGAATAGATTTTTTCTAAGCAACAAAATTAGGATTCAATTTGTTCAGATTATCATCCAAAAATATCGGTGGAACAACGACATTACCATTAAGAAACGGGAAAAATCCTTGAGATTCAATCAAATTCAACATTTGCATTTTTTTCATTAAATAATTCTTGGAATTCAAGATAATATTCACAAAATTGGAAACATTAACATTTATTAGATGTGTGTAAAACCCCTAAAAATATCTAGGTTATTTTATTTAGGGTTTTGTAAATCTTGGAATGAATCTTAAATATTATTTAATTAAATTAATTCTTTGGAATCAATATTATAAATTATCAATTATTACTTTTAGCATGGTGGCATGGTGGTATTTATGAATTGTTTCAAATAAGTTTAATTTATTTTATTTTTTTTTATTTTTTTTATTTTTTTCTCTTTCGGTCAAATAAGGTTTAACTACAAGTCGAACCCATTGGCTTTGGGTTGGTAGTGGCTTGGGTCTCTTTGTAGGCTAACATGATGTGTAAGGGTGGAGTTTTGGTTGTGAGTTGGAGATAAGGGAAAACTTTGTCTCCCCACATTGACAGTGGAAGATTTTTGGGATTGGGAGTTATGAGTGTGATTTGACACCCATTTAACTCAATAGTCAGTTTTGATTTTTCGTTATCATACTAATTATTGGTGTTTAATATAGTTATGTGTGATTATGTTCTTTTCTACAAAAAATTAATGTGGTGACTTCTTGATGTCTATATATATATTTTTCTATATAAAGGAGAATTCTGTTAATGTTAAATAAAATATATACTTAATAGCTTTTTACCATATTTGGCTCACAAAGGGAGAGCTTTAGAGATATTAATCGAATAGTTTGAGGGAAAATATTTTCTTTTGGTTGATTTCACTAGAGCATTTATTTTCCAACACTTTTTCCTCTTTATTATCATTTCTTCCTTGTTGGGAGCCTCTCTATCTTTTCTCGCATATATGTACACCTATTCTCCCCCTTGTCATGGGGCTACTCAGGGTAGAATTCTTCACCCTAAAAGACACCTCGTGCGGCGTATTCCCCTCTTGGAAATACAAGCCTCCCCAAGTACGCAACGAAAACCAATCACTGCGATCCTGAAAACAGCAACACCAACATATAATACCACCAACCTGCTAGTTGCACCCGAACTGCATAATGTGCACCCAACAAGCTATCGGCTATCGGTAAACAACAATCACCACAATCAGCAAACATGCACACACGATACCGCAATTCACAATCACAAGTACCACAACGCCAAGAAATTTCCAGCACACTCGACACCACAAATACCGCTACCCACACATGGTACGTCGAGTTCTCGAAATCCCACTGAACTCGACCAAGTAACCAAACCCAATGTCGACGCTGATCAATCACGGAACCTCGATGCCAACCTTCATTCAAAAGCAATGAACAAAGGAATGCAACTTCCCAACATTTGTACAAGGCCTTAACTATGTCCAAAATTAACAAAATTTTAACCCTAGCTTTTAATTACATTATATAATATTCCTCCAAAAGGGTTTTCAATTCAAAGATCTATATTTTTAGTTGTCATTAAAGCTCTCAATGATGGTGAATCCCCTACTAGGTCAACTAACTTTTTTAAATAATATCAAATCATCTAAGAATTGAATGAAATTTCATATACTCTTTATTTACATCATTATTGAGAGTTTGGCATTATTGTTGATCAAGAAAAGGTAGAATCTCGATTAGTTCACCATATTGTTATATTTTAAGACCAATTTTGATACAAATAACACCAAACATCAATCAAACATCAATTCTATATTGTTAAACCCTAAACCATTTCAACCAAGATTTTAGAATCCCATACACGGTGTATATGCATTATTTACGGGAATAATCAATTCTCAATCATAAAATGCATGCAAAACAATCATAAACAATATGAACATAGATCATGATGCATGAATCTAATAAAGTAAATTTGTTTTAGTTAAATTACTAATCTGATCTTTGAGCAAACCTTGCCTAAAAGACTCACAATCGATCTCCTACGACATGAGAAAAGTGAAAAGGGAGCATCATACCTTGTGGTGAAGTATGCCAAAAATGTGACATCTCCCCTCTCTAATGCGTCTTTATATACTCTCCTTCATCTCTTCTCTTCCTTAATTACCCTTCCTGCCTCCCAAAACCATAAATTAGACCTAGCCATCCTAAGCTAACAAGCTTTAACCCTGAGTTGATTCTGGTCTAGTCCCCTTGGCCAAGGTTTCAACCCAAACCTCTTTCTTGCTCTTTGGCTAGTCTCTCCTTCATCTCTTCTCTTCCTTAATTACCCCTCATACCTCCTAAAACCATAAATTAGACCTAGCCATCCTAAGCTAACAAGCTTTAACCCTGAGTTGATTCCGGTCTAGCCCATTGGCCAAGGTTTCATCCTAAACCTCTTTCTTGCTCTTTGGCTAGTCTTTCATTTAACATTGACTCCACTTAACCAATCTCCTTGGCTGAATTAAGAGTTTCCACCAATATAATATCCCGTACAAAGTAAAATCAATCCATTTCATTATAATTCAATATACCATATATAATTCCGTGTTTCAAGTACAAGAAAAATTTTATTCAGCTGAAATTACTAAGTGTCTCATTATAACTGTCTCAAGAAACAAATATATCCATAATTCAATATTTATGAAAATATAAGTAAAAACAATGATTATTACGCCGCATTCCAACATTTGGAGATTTCCTACCATGCAACGTGTCGTACTTCCTGTCATTTTGAACATCAACAACTGTAGAAGATGTGTAGCAATCTGTCGACCGCAACAATACGTAGGCTTGAATCAACGCAACAAGCTCGGGCAAAAAGTCGGGCTAAAATTTTGGTGAAAAACAAGGGTTTTCACCGGCGTAGAACCACCAAGGGCAGAGAAGATGACTTCTAAACAGAGACCGTCTCCAAAGTAAACAAAAACAAACAAAAGTTGATTGAATCAAGCAAAACTTAAACTGTTCCTGCTAGATTTTACAGATCGAATTATGGTTTCGAAGTTTTTGCAGAACCGTGATCGAAAAGTAAGGGTTTCATGCGAAAACTTCGGAACAACGCATAGCATGCTCTTATACCATGAAAGAATTGAAGGAGCTAAACTTTCATTAATCAGATGATCAAGATTATATACAAGTATATTTAGCTGACATCATTCTCTTGCAAAACACAAACAAAGCTGACTATCAACTTGCTACTAATATACACAACACGTCAGCATTTTACTCTAAACTCTACTCCTCTCTACTAGCTATTACACTCAGCACAAATACTACATCATATATCCTCTTTATCTTCAATACTTCTCACCTTGTAGATACAGTATCTTCTTCCACATTTTATTTTTATTTACATACTCCCAAAAAGATGAAATTCTTCCCCAACAATCAACTCTTGATAATGAAGGGAAAAAAACACTATTCCAAAGAAACATTTTATTTCAACCAAGAAAAATCATGCCACTAATAAAAGACATTCAAGTTGTTGATGGTCTGATCCTTGCCATGGATTATAGTTCTTACATAATATGGCTTCATCTATATCAAAACCACTGCTGCTTTTTCATTTCATCAACTTGAACTTCTTGATCGTTCTCGCAAAGTTTTAATGGCGGGAACAAGTAAAAGGTCGTACACAGTGAGAGAATAAGGTGGCAAAATAGCATCCATGTTTGTCCCTGCATTCCTGAGTGCATCTTGGATTGGAATTACCTGCTCGAGATAATATTCATCGAAGGCAAAATACGAGCACTTATATCTATAAATGCCCTTTTAGTACCACTGTATTTATTTATTTATTAATTTCTTCTACTTCTTCAATATATGTAGCTGCTTTTGCGCTCAAGCATACACTCCTTCTTCGGATTTATGAACGAATTTTCGTCCTGCAAACTTTTTGATGTCAGGATGGTCTTCATTGAGCCAATGGAGCTGATCGAGTTAGACTCTAGGCCCGAGATGGAAATCTTGAGGTTCACTGTGATGTTCTAGAAATTCACAATCTGAAATGGCAAACAGTATCATGGAATATGCTGAGACAAAATTTGAACTAATCTAGCTAAATGACAGCCACAGATAATAAATCTAGGTCAAAGAATGGTGATACTAAACTAGTGGCACAGGACAAATTGTTGACATATGTGCTGATCTCATTGTCTTTCCATTGCACACTGCTATTTTTTTTTATTATAACAAGATAGCTAATTCCCATAGGATATAATGCTAAGAAAATGAAGCAGATTTTATGTATTATGAGTAAAATAAATCCAGATGCTTAAAACTCATTTAGAGTATATCCTCAAATAGCTGTTGTTATCTTGGGATTCATTCCACAAAACTGCAGAAGCAACCAGTGGTTTTGATATTTTTGGCTGCACTATGACATTAAGAAGGCTCGCACCACTTGATTCCCTGAAGAAGTGTTGCATCCAATAACTAGGAGTTCCATACTGCTGCCATGCATTAAAGACAATGGCATCCTTCTTCCAACTATTTACAAATAATTCCGTAGTTATAACTGCAAGAAAGATAAACAAATAGAAATACCACAAAAGCATACAAAAAATGAGAGAAGATGGTTCGATACAGTAGTCAGATGTAGCTGTTGTCATCAACGAATAGGGGTGAATAACTTGCCATTTTCACAACATCAATGTATGCATGGAATAAGAAAATGAGACGGAATGTAGAAAAGACTGGTAAAAGTAATAATTTCTTATCTCTAACATGGTTGATCAGGGTTGCATTCGAACTTGAGGCACTATACAGGATCCACCTAATATCAAATTAAATACACCACAAGGATCCAACAAACGATACTAGTGCTTGCCTGTTGAGTTCCTGCCCGATAAGGAATGCAGCTTCTGATAATGCAGCTAAAAAATTTCCTCTACCAGCATCTTTTGCATGCGCGGTATATTCACTCACGAAAGCCTATACTTGCCAATTGTTTCCAAAATGTCACCAACACAAACAAGCAAAGTGCTCCAAATAGTTCATATCATCTTAGGATTACATTCTTGGGACCAGCATTACGTCGTATTGCTCAATCAAAATACTTGTGCATTTCAAACATACTTTTCGCATTACTAATGTATATATGATTAAATGGTAATCAATAAAATAAATACTGAAATAATATATATATATATATATATAGAGAGAGAGAGAGAATGTATGTCATGCGCTGCATCAAAATGTAGCGCATGGCAACGTATTTGATTGTGGGCCGTTGGATTTTGATCCAACGGCCCACAATCAATTTTTTTTTATTTTACTCAGTTACCTCCCCCCCCTCCTGTCG
>JAVDBV010049098.1:0-20566 GCA_032619315.1 Piper longum | reverse complement strand
GGTATATATATATATATATATATATATATCAAAGCCGAGTTAGCTTAGGTTCACCTAGGCTCCCTAGCTCATTCCAATTCGCTAGATCTATAGCCAAGTCCAAGCTTTTGCACGCAATGAGCCGAGCTAGATCAGCTTCATCCCGTCTCCTTATGTCCTTCTCCACTGATCAGATTCGACTGATGACTCACTAGAATAGCCCAAGTCCGAGCTAATCAACTCGTTTCTCAGCTCATCATATTTATAATTCGATTCTAGACTTTTCACATTGATATATGCATATGAGATAAAAAGTAGTAGCTGAAAATTATAGTCCTCGCATGCATGGGAATATATATATTTGCCTTCGCATATGCTAAGATGCTTAGCGAGTCAACGCACTGTTTTACCTATCAATAAACTGCTGTAAGCAAAGTCATGATGCATGCATGAGCTTGGAAGCTTCATCGTCATCTGCAAGTTCAAAGCAAATTTACCATATTAAATTTTAGATTACCCAAGTTGTTTTTGTGTTCATAAAATCTGATCAAATCAACCTGCTCTGTCAATCGCAAAGCTGAACAAGTCATAGCTTGAAAAATAAAAATAAAAGAACACATTGAATTAGTCTAGCATGTCATTATATTCCCGTGAGCTGGATTAAAGGCAGGAACCGTCTCGAGAATGGTCAAGATCAAAGTTAGGCCTATATATATCCTGTTCATGCTCAAATTATCTCACAAATTACCAGCGAAAAACAAGCATAGTTTGGGGCCAACAAGCCAACTTATTGCAAACGATCGATGTCTAATTTTCAAGCTCTGGCCATGGTATCGAGCTTCGACTGCACCCATATCAGATCAGTTGCCGATGGAGAGACTCGCCCATTTGCTGATCATAAGGAGGCCATCACTTGCCTACCAGGGATGGTGACTCATATCGTTGACCGGTTGGAGATAAACAAGCTAACGATGGAATTAATGGCGGATGAAACTAAAATGAAGAAGAAGCTGATTGAATGGGCTAAAGCGGTTGCTTCATCCAACAGGAACTTGTGCTCAGCATTGAACTTTGGTTTATAGTGAATATTGGCAGCTCATGTATAAATTTAATTCATTCTTTGCAATATTCTTTCGGTATCTAACAAATCAACATTTCTTTTGATGCATGTGTATATATTTACCAACTTAGTTCTTTCATTTTCTCTCCGATCTCTCTCATCTTCCTTTTCAAATTCTATTCATTTCTACTTGAGATATTCATTACTTTCTTTTTCAATCTAATCACTGTTCTTTCTCAATTATCTCCCTCTTCTTCATTAACCTTCATCACGCAAAACGTTAACATCCCCATAATGTTCTACTTGATTCCTCCATCGATGTTAAGGAAGTAGCTAATAAATATTTAGAGTGTTGTATGGGATTGCAAAATCCCACATCACTTTGGGAGGGAAGTGGGGAGAAGTTTTTTTATAAATAGGGCCCTCCCCCTCTTTAGTTATTCATCCCAAGGGTAATCTCGAATTACCTACTCCCCTTTCTACTGGTAGTAATTGTCTTTTCTACCATCGGTAATTCTTTCTCTCTTTGTAATATTTCTCTGAAATATTATTTTGGTAGTGTCCGAGGACGTAGGCAATTGTCGAACCTCGTTAAATTCTGGTGTCTTGTTCTTTTCTTTTGTTGTCTATTTAATAGCTATTGTCGGGTATAGTTGGTGTTAATTATTGTGCTATTTATATTACTTGTCTTGATAAAATTCTGTCTAGGAGTTGGTTTTTAAGCGGACTATCGTGTCCCACCAACTTTCCTGGGAATTTTATCTTGGGGTAATTATTTAGTACAATAGTTTTCACGCTTGTCATCTAGGTAATAGTTCTCACAGTGAACTAGTTATCTTTGGTGAAAATTACCCGTTTTTCACAACATAGAGGAGGTTGAACACTCCCTCTTCTTCTTATTTCAATTCCTCTACTTCACTCCACCCTTTTAACTCTTCGTATCTCCATCACAATATTCTACATCTTATTCCCATCCTTCGAACTCTTCTATCTCAATGACTTCTTCTCTTCGTCTAGTTATCCCTTCAATTTGTCAAAAAAAAGAAAAAAGATGATAGAGCAATTATTATTTTTTATGACTTAATAAATATGGATTGATTTTGATCTTGAGTGTTTCTTGGTGTTTGATCAGTTAGTGGGAGTTATGCTAGCAGTAATAAATATTGTGATCGTTGTTATTGTGATTTAGGTGGTGTTGCTTGGGCAATAAATTGAAGCCGTCGAGTTTCTTCCATGGATCATTCATGCTAATCCAAGCATTATATAGAGAATTTACAAGCTCATACAAACTAGTTGATGGCAAAATTAGATACGTGTTTGGATCGACTGAATAGTTACGGTCTTCGACGTGATTTTGTTCACCTAAGTCACCGGATTTTAGAGCACAAGATGACTTCATGGATGCAGTTTTTACACTCTACATATTTGACAAAAGGCTTGTCTACAAGAGATTTTGGAAGATGCACCCATTGTTTGTTTGGGATCTACGAGGAATTTTCTTTTGGTGTGCACTTGTGTTAAGTTTTCAAGATATGTAGTGTGAAGAATGGGTTACTTACAGTTCATAAACAATTTCTAACTGCCAAATTAGAATGCAACTGTTGGCAATAACAAAGTGCAACAGATCCATCTAAATGCTTAATGGTGTCATGTTCTTTTTTAGTATTAGTAACTATATTAAGGCCTTATTTTTTGTTGTATTTAGCACTCCTTTTCATGAGGCCAAGAAAAATTTTAGGGGGAAAGGAATGGTAAGTATGTAGTTGGTTTAGTTCGTAAGTAACAATTCTAATGACAGTTAGTGGAAATAGATTAAAAGATAAGAAAAATATAAAAAACATGCAGCCTGTATAAACGGTGGGAGATGTATTGATTTGTCTTCTCTCCATGGAGGACCATATCAAGAATGAGCAAGGGTTTTTTTCACATAATTGGTGCCATGCATTGCCATAGCATATATCCTGTTCCTGCTCAAAATACAACGTCATGTATAATATGCGGGTCTAATTTATACAGATATATAAACACCCTGGATTGGTGATCAGTCACTGCACTTAATTCGAATGAACAATTACAAATAATCGATGTACCAGATAACCCATACATGTCATCTCATTCTTACCCCTTCTGACGTTCCACTATTGCAAGTATATATGCATATTGCAAGCGGAAAACGTACCACAAACTAATTCGAGCATCATCGTATATGCAGAGTAGGCAGAAAAAACGGTTAAAATGCAAGAAATGATACTGTTTGCACTCAAAACCAAGTAATGAAATGATTCAAATGACAAATGCAGATGGAGGATAGTTTTAATTAAAATTCCCTATCGACTCTAAAAATTCTTGGCCGGACGGCTTTTAAAAGTTTTAATGGATGATTGACTAACTTAGTAAAATCAAATAAATTTGTCAATTTGAATATCAAAATAACAATATATATTATAACATTTAATTTACTTAATTAAAAAAAACAGTATAAATGACTCTGGGATTAGATCAGTCGCGACTCAGATTTAAAAACAAAATTATCTCTTAGTTTTTTCAACACCTTAAATTTAGAGCTTCTTGGACAAAATTATGCTTCAATTTTTTCAACACCTTTAAGAACATAAAAAATGTACGCTGGGTGGGGGCACTGCTAGATGATCTTAAGGTGGAAGTGGAACTTGTTTCTTTCTTCCTTGGGAATTGGGTCGACCAAATCTAGGAGTGAGTATTTAATCGGTCAGTTTTGAACCAAATCTCCAAATAAAGTTCAATCGACAAATTTAGAACCAAAGAAGAAACCGATTAACTAAAATGAATCTATTTTTAAATCTGACATTATATTGATTTAAAAGATAATATTTACAAAATTTTATCGTGAATCGACCAAACTATCTATAATTGAATATATTTTAGGCATATATCTCATCTTAGGCATCTAGAATAAACTAGAGTTTTTTATGAAAAAACAGCAAAAAAAGTTTTTTTTTTTAAAAAAAAAGCCAAATGGTCGAAATCGAAAACTTGGGCGTTACCGAACCAAAAATCTCTGTTTATTGGGTTCAAACCAACACTTAATCACCCCTAGGCAAACTGGCAAAGCCCGTGCTGACTGCTCATGTGTTGGTAATGAACTTTTTTTAACTTGATTATTATATGACCTAATTAAAACTTGTTACACCGTAAATCAACACGTGGTCATGGTGGGCTATGCCAGCTGTTTGTCTACTACACAGCTAATTGCTCTTGTATTATAAATATTATGTTTGATCAACGAAGTTATTTATTCGTCCTTGAGGCTCTCGTCTTATCAAAGCCAAGATAATTTATTAAGGCATGCTTAATTTAGGTCCCACTACTTGTCTCGCAGTCTATAGTATTGCATTAGAACAGACGCTTGAGGTGACTTTGAGGTTATAATATATACATCACCGTACCCAAACTCCAAAAGTGGACTAAGATGCATGTCTTTGAGGTGCTCAACCTAAATTGATTATTATGGATGGACTCCGCTTAAGCACAGGGACACAACAGTTGCCCCACAAGCAGTCCAAGTTAAGAAGAGCCCCCATTAAAGAATTATACCCTCTTTACATCAAAAAATCTATAAGTCAGACTTGAGTCTATAGTTTGCCGAATCAAATTCCGTAAATAATGCCACATTGATTAATTTTATAATTGACTCTCCGATTTAAGTAATAAAAATAGTTAAAATATATTATTTTTATTTTAAATTAGCTAAATCTATTATTTTAATTTCTACAAATCATATACTTATCTTTCAAATGTCAAAGAGTGATAAATATTAATTTTATACAATTTTTTTATTTAACTAGTTGAATATTTAGGATAATTAATTCGCATGAAGTTAGCTCTATTCCATGACATGCCAAGCCAAAGCCAAATCCAAGTCCGTAGTTTTTAAACTATATTATTATATATGATACATCAAAAAACAAATCAATGGAAAAGAGGGCTTGGAGGTTCACCTTCATATTCTTTACACAGTTTGTGACAAAGCCAGGGATTTGCTATAGTAAATGCTACAGTAAATCACTATGGCACTTGTATTATTAGCTTAAATTTTACTAATTTGAGGTGTTTAAAATTTTAAGTATAATAATTACATTAATCTCTTTCAATTAAAGAGATTTAAGTCATTCATACAAGTGTTACAAAGAGTTTATTATAACACTTATTATAGCAAATCCCTAGCCCTGTGACAAGGGCAAAGAATTCACTAACTAATTTGGCACTCAATACTAAAACAATTATTTTAAATAGCATATTACACCACTTGTACCCAATACAACACCTATGTGGTCTTTAAATTCCGTACAATTTAGGCTTTTATATCATAATCCCGCCAATTTTTTAGCACATGTGAAAAACTTTTTTTTTGTCAAAAATTACAATATTTTAATCGGTATTTACTAAAATATTAATAACTAAATATTTTTAAATTATTAATAAAATATTTTATTAATAATTTTAAAAATTATGATTAAACCTAATTCGACCTAATTAAATCAAACATTACCTACATTACCTATACCAGTTATAAATCAGCTGGTACGATCCTTAAAACTAAGGTACAACACCTCTTACAATATCTATCAAGCAAGTGGCGAGGGCGTTTCCAAGTATTTCTGGAGCACAGAGAACGAAGCCACTTCAGCGGCAGCCATAGAGCCAATCCACAACAGATAACACAGGTAATCTGTGGAATCCAATCAACCCTGTTGAAAGGACATTGCTGGTGGAAATATTTATTGAATTAAATTTAGAACGCAAATTATTGTTTTCCCATAAAACTCATTATAAATTGAGCTCCAATTCCAGACAAAACAGAAGAAAAAACAATCAATTCTTACGATCTACTTCGCTCGGGCATATTATTTTTGAGATGTTAAACGCATCTGCTGAATAATAAAAGCAAATTCAATCACAAGAAGATGAAATCCATGATAAACTCCAAATGCACTCGCGTGCACTGAGATATTCAACATCGAGCTGTCTTATATAACCCCCTTTGATCATCATACTCCATTAAAAAGGCTACACATTAGCCAATAATACAAAATTGGAAAGAACGAGTAACACACGCTAATCTTTTTCTTCGCTTCTGCTAATAATTAGTGGATCGAGCATCCGAGCTTGTAGTACGTACGCAGTTTTTATCTTGAATCAAACTCATCAAAAAGTGCGTGCATATGTAAATGCGCATTTTCAACCAACATCAAAAGGTGCGCATTCATGTGAAATTTTAATGAATTCATAAATAAACTGCGTAAATTTATGTGATCTGTACACAAGAACATTGCAGAATCCAAAATTTGTAGCAGAGAAAAAAAGAACAACATAATCTACGTACAACAAGCATTAACATATAACAATAAAAATGAAGTTGCTAAATCTTGCCTACATAGTCCGATCTCAAAGCTTCATCCTGCAAATCCAAGAGGCCTTCGAAGGAACAATCATCTTCCATTGCGTTGAATCCATCAAGCAAAGCTTCCAATGACCCAAAACCAGCAGAGTCTTCCTCGTCAATACCAGCATCGTCACCTTCTTCCCCAACCTCCACCTCCTTCACCTTCTCCTTATCCAGGTCCCCCATGCCGGCGGGCATGTGCCCCTCGAACAGACCCAGATGCCCAAAGAGCTTATCTTTTCGGGAGAAGCTCGTCCCGCAAGAACACTTCCACCTGCATTCCCCGCAGTGCTTCAAATGGCTCTTCAAATCCGCCACAACCGAGAAGCTCTTCTTGTGGCACCGGTTGCAGGCGTACATCTTGGGGCAGTGGCTCCTCTTGAAGTGGTTCTTCACGCAGACGGCCGACTTCAGAGGCCGGAACTTTTTGTGGCCCCTATTCCGGTTGCAGCCGGGGAAGGGGCAGGAGAACCGGATCCCGCCAGCGGTGACGCCGGCGCAGGGCTTGGCGAGAGCGGCAGGGGTCTTGAACTGCTCGCCGTGCGCCCTCATGTGCATCCGGAGGTTGGCGTCGCGCTTGAATCCCTTCCCGCACACCTCGCAGATGTGCACATGGTCAGCAAGCAGCTCCACCGCGTCCGGCTCGACAATCTCGCAGTCTGATACCTTCGATTCAATAAAGTCGGGGGCTTTTCCGGCCACGGACGGGGGGGCCGCGGCGGCAGCCTGGGGGACGGGCGGGAGGAGGTGGTGGGAGGCTTGGAGGAGGGCGGCGGCGTTGGATATGGCGAGGCGGAGAACTGATGAGATCTCGGAGGACGCGAGCTGGGAGTAGTGGCGGGGAAGCTTGGAGGGGGATCGGAGGGAGGAGGAGAGGTGGTGGCGGAGGGAATCGACCCGGTGGAGGAGGAGGGAGAGGTTGTGAAGGGGGATGCGAGGGTCGGAGGTGGAGGGAAGGATGGGTAGCAGATCGCCAGTGGCGGAGTTGGGTGGTGGTTGGCCGGGGAAGAAGTCGTCGGGAGCCATGGCAGTGTGGAGGGGAGCTGGTGAACACGATACGATGTCGGAGATAAATAGTCAAAAGACGAGCAGGCTTGGTGGGAAGGATGGAAGAACCTCCCTTTTAATATATTTTTGCCACCCCTTTGTCCGCCCATGTTATGAATGGCCCTCTATAATAAGAATATATATATATATATATATATATATATATGTTTATGTTTTTATTAGTAAAAGATGCAAGGAATATATTATGAAAACTTTCGGATTTATTTTTAAATAAATTGAATTGATTTTTTAAAATATTTATCATCTAATATTTATTTCATAGATATGAAACCATTAATAACTCACAAAAAGATTTATTATTTTTTATATTTTGTATTGAGTTTTTATCATGTTTTGAATGATTTTTATTTTTTTATTAGTTTATAATTTTTAGGTATTATTAATAAAATAGAAATTATTGTGATTTTGGTGCAAAAAGTGCTAAATAATATTGTTTTGGTAAGGTAAAAAAGTTAGAAGATGGTCTAGAATGAATTTAGAATAAATTCAGATAGAAAAAAGTGTATTTTGGTGTTCTGGCCAAAACCTTAGTGCTCAAGTGCTTGGATTTAGAGCATTCGAATATTGGCCCTACGGCTTAGAAGGAATTATAGCCAAGACCAGAGTGCTCAGGCATTGGAGATCAGAATGCTCGGGCGCTGGCGGTCGAAAAATAACTTTTCAGTATTCTGGGATTATAGTGGGCCCTAATTATAATATTAGTAAATTATTTATAAACTGGATTAGGGTTTTAGAAAAAAAGAACAGCTCCGGATGGCTAAGCAACGATATGAAAAACGAGAAGGAATGACGAATAAGTTAGATTAGAAGAATAAGACGCTTTCTCAAATTGAGTTTTTCTTTTTTTTTAGTTTTCTTTATAATTAAATAATGTCTTTAATATCACATATAAATTTCTTAAGTTTAGTCGAATATTTTATAGAATAAATTTTTTTCTAAGATTTTCAACTATACATATTGTATAAATTAATAAAAGTTTTTAATTTTTATCTATGTGATTGTCATGTTGGGTTATATATTTTATTATATTCTTAATTCTATCATTATACTAATCATCTATTGCTAGATTTAGAAATTTGATCTTTTCTAGATATAGAAATATTAAATTTATCATTGAATAAAATAGTCTTTTTTTATCTATTTAAGTGATTCATATTTAATATAAAAATATATTTATATGTCTTGGATAATTGTTAAGGGTCAAACTTAAAATATCATTTTATATACAAATTTCATAGAGATATAGAAATTGTGTACGAATGGTAAGTTTATGTTAAATCGAACGATTATCATGATTAATTAATTCTTGTAGTTAATAATTTAAATGTTCAATTCATAAATAAAAGTTATAACTTTAATCATATAGAGTACTAAGTGAAATTGAAAATCCTGGGATTTTCGTCTTTAAATTAATATCTAATTTAAATATTACATATTAGATTAATTTAATATTAATTTGTTTGCACAGATATATCCGGTTAAGTGGATATTTTCTAAAATTTTCTAAAATATATATATGTGGATATTTTCTAAGATGTTGGTACTTATCCGCTGATGACATAATGCCCCAAAGAAGAAGTCTCGCTCGTTCCAAAACTGCCGGAGGAAGAATGACCAAAAGAAGAGGTAGGCATTGTTTCAAAACTGCCAGAGGAAATCTCTCCTCCATGAGTTATCCTAATTCTATAAAAAGCCCGATGATGTTGTTGAAAGGGGGGGCTCATACGTTGAAAAAAAAAGTCTTTTGAAGAGAAGATAGAAGAGAAGAAAGGGAAGGGGAGGAGCCCCTCGCTGGAGTTCCATCTCTGGCGACCCTTAACTTAGCAAAGAAGCCTTGCCTTGGAGAGGAAATCTTGCAGTCAATAAGGAAAGTCCATGATTGATATTTGCGGAAGAACGGTGCAACAAAATCATGCCACCAGGAAGAAGCCGACGCCATCTAATTGTTGCCCTCGTCACCAAGTTGTGAAGGCTTCCACCCCTGCATCTTGCTGATTCACTCGGTTGAGAGAGAAGCTAGGAATTGCTGCCATCCGGACCTGCCCACAAGAGCCGCCCCTCGCCGAAGTCGTCGCTGCCAAAGTCGTCGCCGAAGGCTAGAAGTTTTTCCTTTTTCTTCCTTTATTGAAGGTAGAAAACAACGGATGGCTTTGAGATTCGCTGCTTCCTACCTGCATTGCTGCCTTGTTGCCTTGCTGGACCCGATTCTTGCTGCCACTGAAAGGGTGAAGGAGGAGGAGTCCCTGATCGACACGCCCCTGCGTCGCCGGAGCTGGAGAAGACACCAAACAGAAAGGGTAGAGAACAGAGCAGCAAACGACAAACTTTCGTGGTGGTTTTTCGATCGACGCCGGTCGTTTCCGGCCCCGAAGTGGTACCCAAAGCGAAGCCAGAAAGGAGATATACAAACCCAAGGCGAGGATCGCCGGAGTTCGCAACTGTATCCGCCGGAGAAAATTCAAGAGGTCAGGAGGTTACTGGTCGGATAAAGGAGAGAAGAACAGAAACAGAGCAGCGAATGGCTGACTTCAAGGATTTTTCCCGAACAACGCCGGTCGTTCCCGGCCCTGAGGTGGTATCCAAGTTGAACTCCTGAAAGTTAACTTCTAACCCAAACCGAGGATCGCCGAAGTTCGTCGCCATATCCATCGAAAAAAAATCGCGAAGTGAGGAAGCTGTTGGCCGGAGAAGAGGAAGAAAACAGAGGAGCGAACGACTGACTTTAAGGATTTTTCCCGACCAATGCCGGTAGTTTCCGGCCCTGAGGTGGTGTCCAAGTTGAACTCCTGAAAGTTAACTTCAAACCCAAACCGAGGATCGCCGGAGTTCGTCGCCGTATCCGTCAGAAAAAAATCGCGAAGTGAGGAAGCTGCTTGCCGGAGAAGAGGAAGAAAACAGAGTAGCGAACGACCGACTTCAAGGATTTTTCCTAACCAACGCCGGTCATTCTCGGTGTCAACGTGGTTTCGAAAGTGAGGTCTGTGAATCAATATACACACCTAAGTCGACTCCTACAAGATTTCGTCGTCATTGTTGCTGGAGAAAATTTGAGAAGTTGCCCATCGGATAAGGGAAAGATAGAAACAGTCGCGAAGGCGGATCTTTGCAGCGGTTTTCCGACAAGAGCCAGTCGTCCCCGGCCCCTAGGTGGTGAAAGAAGTGAAGTCGGAGAAGTGGTCTCCAAAGACAAAGTGATCCTCACTTGAGTTCGTCGCCATCGTCGCTGGAGAAAATTTGGAAAGCAGTCCGTCTGATCAGAAACAGCAGGAAACGAAAGCAAACAGCAGACTTGGTGGATTATTTTCCGAGCAACTCCAGTCATTACCGGCCCCAAATCGGTGACTGAAGTGAAGTTAGCAAGGTGTTCTACAAGTCTGAGTTGATTTATGCCAGATTCCATTGCTAGAGACTCCGAAAAAAATTCAGTAAGTGACCTATTTGATCAAGAGTAGAGCAGAAACTGCATCAAACAGCGGATTTCGTGGATTATTTTCCGACCAACGCCGGTCATTCCCGGGCCCAAGACGGTGACCAACGTGAAGACGGAGAAGTGGTCTCGAAACCCAAACTGAGTTTCGTCAAGTTTCGTCACTGTAGCGGCTGAAAAAAAATCGCAAAGGGAAGGAGTTGCTATCTGTGAAAAGTTGACTTGCTGAGTTTAACCTCCTTGTTGTCAGGATCGGTCTCGATTTAATTCAGATCAACTTAAATTTTAACTCAAGATATATTCTCCTACTACAAATGGTTTGAAGCTTTGTAATAGACTTTCCCCATCAAATGTTTGAGTTGGGTATATGGAGTCGAAGAATTAAAGTGGCAAAAAATCCCACTAAAGCTTGTAATTTGTAATATTTAAAGAAAATAGTGAATTATGAGCATCGACTTCACCGTGGACTGACTTAGGGATTCAAGTTGAACCCTAAGGAACCACGTAAAAATTGCATGTGTGTCATTTTGGTGCTTTTAACATCATTTGTAGTATTTTATATTACTGCACTATCTCTTTGCACGGCAAGGGCGCCTCGGTCCCACCGAACCCTTCAAACCGTGACCGAATCACAAAGACCGCGGTCACCCCAGGGGCGAACGATCCCGCACCCGAACATAATTCATAATTAAATCAGTCTTTAAATTTACTTTCATTTTAGTATAATTAATTAAATTAATTTTAGTAACGAAAAATTTATACTACTAATTTCTCGCAGGACAAAATTTTCTTATCATTTTTATTATTTAATTCGACTCATCCACTTGTGCTATAATTTTCACATCAACCACTAGGGGGGGAGTCATTTATTCATATTATTATCTTATACAAAAAATTAGACCGATTAAAAATAATTAAATACTAACTAATATTAAACTTAAAGTATAAATACCAACGATGTAATTCTAGAGGTACATATACGTACAAACAATCAATATAAAATGCTATAATATACTATCTTTGTTGTATAAATTAGTTAATATAATTTATCAATTTAATGTTACTTGCTTTAAATAATGCGAAGAAATATAAAAAATCTTGTAGAAATGACCAGATTTAACCATACTTTGAATAAAAAATCTTGTATCTTATTGTTAATTATAAATTTATTAATTTTAATTAAGGGTATGTTTGATTGTCCTAAAATTATATAAAAGAAATAAAAAATTTAAAGGTTAAAAATTCCCTTATGCTTGAATGTGTGAAAATTTAGTAAAACAAATTTTACTTTTATCAAAATTGTATATAAAAATTTTACAAATCAATATTTTCTCATGAAAAATAAAAAATTTAAAGAAATTTTTGAAGGTATATTGGAAAATTTTTTCATTTTTATCATATTTATCTACTATCTGAACACCTAAAGAATTTTTTAAAAATTTTTATGCTATTTCATTTCATTTCTATTTTTATATTTTTTATTTACACTATTTACATTCCAACTAAAAGAATCTTAAATGAAAAATTAACAGCATTGTACATCAAATTTTTCACCCGCGTTCTCCTCGTCTACGTTATAAAATAAAGATAAGTATTAATTATAATCTAAAAAAATTGACTTAGATAATTATACAAAGATGTAGGTAAAGAAGTGGGTGGAGAACGTCAATACAACATTTTTGATTTTTCATAAATACAATAAAGTTATCATTAATATTTATAATTATGATTATATTAAAAAATAAAGTATATAAATTTGAGTGAGTGTTATATTTGGCTATTTCTTGTGATTTAATTGATATTTTCTCTTCAATATATTATTTTTTACGTTACTTCAATGCATAAAGTCAAACGGTTTATTTAATTATTTTTTTTTATATTTGCAACCCAAAAAAATAATGATAAGGTTTTATTGAAATTTTACATAAATTTTTTAAAAACAATTGAATGCCCGTCACCACCTTCTTTCCTAGCACAACTAAAAATCTTTAAATGATCAAATATGCTATGTATATTAATAAAAAAATTCAATACCGTATTTTTTGTAATTTAAAAATAGGAAATTTAACTAAATAAAATAAAAAAAAATATTAATTATTATAATTTACCTTCTCATTCAATTAAAATCTATCTTTAAAATTAATTAAAATTTAAATTTAAATCAATAAATTATTAAAATATATCATATTATTCCACGAAAATTTAATTTAATTAAAATTTTTTAAATACATTTTTCAACATGATTATTTTAATTTTTTTTAAAAAAATAAAATAAAACCAAAAAGCCATACAAATTCCATCGAGGGGTGGGACCAGTTGGCGGGAGCCTTAAATTGGGCGTACACACGCAAAAGCCCAACAGGGAGAGGTGGCCATACCCGCATCGTCGCCACGTCCCTCGTCTTTGGTGCCGTTCCCATCTCCCTCGGTTTCCCCGCACACCACCTCCCAACACCACCAACAGCAACCACCGCCACCACCCTCGCCACCCTCTCCAATCCACCCTACACCGACGCCATGGCCAGGTCGATGCTCCTCCCCTGGTCCGCCTCCGCCCTCATTGCCGCCGCCGCCGCCGGCGAGCCGGAGCGAGGGTGGAGGGACTGGTGGGACTCGGTCGACGAGTCGGAGCATTGGCAGTCGGCCATCTTCTACACCCTCTCCGGCCTCTACTCCCTCGTCGCCTTCGTCGCTCTCGTATTCCTCCTCCTCCGTGATCTCATCTCTACTGCCTTTCTCTTTATTTTGTTAATTTGTTTGCAAAGAGTGGGTTTGATTCGCGGTGCTGTCGATTGAGCTGATAGATGGTGGATATGCCATTCGTTTGTATTGTCGACGAGTTCTATCTTTGGTTGTGTAGAAGAGAAGATGCGCTTTAGAGATTATTACGAAGGTGTCTTTTTTTTTTGTTTTTTGGCGGCGTAGGTAGGGTTTGCATTTCAATTTTGGTAAACAGTGGTGCATGTTCTGTAGTTGATTGGATAGTCATAGCCTGTTACTGTGCAGATGTGGTTTTGCTGGACCCTGGTTGGCTTCATGTCTGTGATTTGCGGGGGGATTTGGTTCTTTAATGTGAGACCAATATAGTTTGATCTTTGGTTGTTTTGATTGATAAGATTGTGTTTTACCGGTTGATGTTGACGTTCTTTGCTAGATTTTGATAGGAATTTACGAACAGTGATTACAACTGTCCGGTCAAAGTCGTGCAGGTTACATCTTCGTTGCAAATGTTGCTATTTATTTTGTTTCGATTGTTTGATACTGGTATAGCTTTCTTGGTCGATTTCACTGGGCTGAAGATCATCTTACTTTTACTTTTATTTTTAAGAAAATGAAATTACTTGCTAATTAAGAAAACAATTTTTTAAAAGTTCTGCTCGCAAAATAAATTAAACAACCTTCACCATGGTATGGATTATAAATGAATTAACATTTATTTTTCTCGTTTTGTAAATAATCTTTGGCAAAGTCATAATCCCCAACATTCTTGTGGTTGACAATGGTAGGAAATTCGATCAGGAAAAGAGTACGTGATGTAGAGTAACTCAATGATGTAGTTTGTTCCAATTCTCTCATGATGATGTTTAGAGAATTTTGGAGTGTTATAATATATTCGAAGAAATAATGGGATGGCTGGCTGATGCGGGAGCATGGCAGCATTATGTAACATTACTGCTTTGTTATTAGGGAGTTGTTTATGAATGTTTTGTGTATTAGAGATATGTTTTGATGTTTATGTTAATTTATTAAAGTTTGGAGAGTCCATAAGAAGTTGGACAATTTAAGGTTAATCTACCTATTTATTTCCTTGTCATAAAATTTGAGTTTTGAGTTGCTTAATGCCTTAAAAACAATGATGTTTGGTTATTGCCTTCTAATTTGTGATTATTTATTTGGGATTTATTCTCTTCTTCTTCTTATTCTTATTATAACACCTGATACCCAAAGGATGTTGGGTGCATGGATCTTATTCTTCTAATTTATTATCTTTGAAATAATTCTTCTTGATCTCTCGGTGTAGTTCTCCATAACTGGCTGATTATTCCTGTCAGCAACTTACTACACTTATATCTTCACAACCAATGTTTATGTCTTGATTGCTAAGTTCTCTATATTCTTCCAGGTGCAACTCATTCGTATACAACTCAGAGTGCCTGAGTTTGGCTGGACAACACAGAAAATCTTTCACTTGATGAATTTTATAATAAATGGATGTAAGATTTGATGGGATGCTATATTTATGTATTTCTTACACTTCATTAATTTTACATGTGGTTTCAAAATGAATGCTCTCTTGTATAGCGCGAGCTGTTCTTTTTGGACTTTACAAGAAAGTTTTTCTCCTTGAGTCAAAAGTAAGCTTGTTGACCTTAAGCGGTTGTGTATATTTTCTGTTCTAATGTCCTCAAAAGTCATCACTTGTACATATTTAAATTTCTTTCAGGCATTGGAAATAGCACTTCTTGACATCCCCGGTCTTCTTTTCTTTTCAACTTACACATTACTTGTCTTATTCTGGGCCGAGATTTACCACCAGGTACACTTTGTATTGATAAAAAATGAAATTGCTGCCATTTTGGGTTTATCTGAGGCAAGACTGGCTTCTCTCTCGCTTATGCTAGTTCTTTATTCACAGGCAAGAAGTTTACCAATTGATAAGCTTAGACCAGCATATCTGATTATCAACGGAGTTGTATATGTGATACAAGTCAGTGAATCCTGCTACGATGTGTTTACTAAAAAATTCTTGCTTTCATATTCAGAAAATGACCATATCAGTTTTCAGGTTTCCCTTTGGGTGTATATCCGGTTAAGCCACAACCCCATGGCCGTTGAAGTGGCTAAACTTTTCTTCTCAGGTTTTATGCATACAGTAGCCTGAAACATTTTTTTCAGTGCTTTACACATCCATGTTATCAGGACTGACAGTTTGGGATTTTCCTTCCTGGGCAGTTGTTTCATTTGTTGCTGCTGTTGGCTTTCTGACCTATGGAGGGAGGTGTGCAGCTAAGCATGAATGAAGAAGTTATTTTGTTCTTTGAAGTGTTCAACAATTTTTTGCTTCTTATGATTAGAAATCTTATGTCTTTACATACAGGTTGTTTTTTATGCTAAGACGCTTCCCAATTGAATCTAAAGGAAGGCAAAAAAAGCTGAATGAGGTTGATACTTGATACTAATATCAATAGTTTTAAAAATTTTAATCTGTGAGCTTCAACTTAACTTAGTTTGTTTGATGTCAGATTTGTTTCTATTCTTTTATGCTGTATACTGAGTTTGATGGATATAATTATATTATGTGTTTGTGACATAAGACGATAAATCAGGTTTGCTAGTCTTGTCATTTTTTTCTTCTTGTATTGTCACTTAATTCTAAAATGAGCTCAATGTGGCAGGTCGGCTTTGTGACTGGAATATGTGCCACTTGCTTCTTAGTAAGATGCGTTGTGGTAAGTTGTGTACTACTTTTGTTTGAGCTTTTTTTAGATAACTAAAGGTTCACAGTGCATATTTTACCAGCTTCTATTCAATTTTAGGTTGCTCTTTCTGCGTTTGACAAAGACGCTGATTTGGATGTGCTTGACCACCCAATCTTAAACTTCATATATTATATGGTAAGCAATAACTATTGTTGCTCTTCTATTGTTCATTATTTCCCATTTACACAGACTTGTGGTTAGAGATGCAATGAGTTTTCTTAGACACTTCTGTTTAACCGTAAAAAATATTACAATAGTTTATTATACATCATTGGTTGACTTGGTCCACTTAGAATCAACTTTTGGTTGCTGCTGCTCTTGTTTTGTTTTTCGATTGCACAAAATTTGAACTGTCAGTTATAGTTATTTTTTCGTGTTATCTAGCTGGGTTTTTTTTTTTTCTGAATCTGTTCATTGATGGCAGTTGGTGGAGATACTCCCGTCTTCTTTGGTGCTTTTCATCCTCAGAAAGCTGCCCCCCAAACGTATTTCAGATCAATACCATCCCATAAATTGAATGGTTAAGTTCTGTTCAGTACGTTGTTGTGGATGTTAGCTTATACTGAATGGCCGCTCAGTTGGAAAGTGAAGCACATCAACGGATGACCTGCAATTGGGTTCGTTCTTATCTACGGTGGCCGCAAAAGAGGTCTTGTTGCCTAATGCTTTGTTAGTTGGAACCGAATAAATTTTGTATATTTTTTCTACTTATATCCTCTACGTTAAATTGTTTCTCATGTTCTTGTGTAAACCTCAAATTCCCCCCGCTCTACACGTAGTGAATGCTTTAAACTGGCTACTCTCTGTTTTTTTGTCATTAGTTTGTAGGAAAAGGGTCTTGGATATAACCATATTCTTTTGGCTAAGTACAACTTTTTAATCGTGTATTGTAAGTTCTGTGGTTTTAGTTGTATGTTATACTGGTGCGGGCACCTCATGAGGACAAAAGAAGTCTGGTAAGAATCATCACTGTATAGGCTGTTGAAACAGTAGATAGACAACTATAATATTATCCAACATGAGATGCCCTAGCTATCTGCTGATGGTCATCTAGCTGTAGCGACGTAATATTAGTCTGATGCAGTTTTTTTTTCTAACTACGCTTGTTTGACAAGGTCGACCGTACACTAATAGTCGACATTGTGAAATAAAAAGTAGTTTTACCAGGGCAAGTGGACACTGAACGCTCCAAACCCTAAATAGAAGAACATCCTTTTTTGATGGATGAAGGAGGGCGTAACCATACCGATTGGTTTGGTGCATCAAGACCGGTAAACATCTATTAAAATAAAAAGGCCAGTGGAATTACTTTTAACTCATCCATAACCAAATTAATAGTTTGTACATTTTTCTCGGAACGGTTCTAAGTGGCAGAGTCACTGTACAAGTCAAGCAGTTTCATAGCCAACGAAAAACATAGACATATAATATCTATGTCACGAGCTATATATATCTTCTGGATGAAGATGTTCACGACAAAAGTGCAACTTGCACCAAAACCCTGCCAATCCTTCTTAAGACAATTTTATGGTGCCGTTTTGACAAGAACTCTCTTAAAGCATGGATTATTCCCCGGCGGCTCGTTTTCAGCGGCTTCTCTGGAGTGCACTCATATGAACAATATATAGAATAAACAATCAGAAACAATATGAGAGGTACAATATGTTATAGCGGATGACAAACAATCAGTACTTGCTCCAATAAGAAAGAGATGGGCTGCGAAGTATCTCAGAAGAAATATTGTTGGAGGACCATCCCGAGTCCTTAGCCAATAGCATTTTGCTGTAGGGTACTGTCCATTTCCCAACCGCGGCTCCTGCCATTAAAAATAATTTCGATGAATGCTGACATTTGGGAAAGAATGCACATTCAACAGAAAAGATTGGCGGATAAATTACAAAGCTTAAAACCAACTATTTTAAAGTTCCTGTGCTGCTCTCAGTGCAGCAAAGATGTTTGAATTATAATGAACACAAAGAAGAAGCTGTTGGAGCGGAACTAGTGGATTATAATTTGCACGAGGAAGGAGTTTTTGGAGACCTGGAGTAGAACTATGTAAAAAACAGATTAATGATCTAAAATGATTAGAAGATTGACATGGAGATCTGATCTACCTACTTGGGAAAAATCTGTTTAAAAGACTATCGATGGTTTGGAATGTAACGCAAACAACTCAAAGAAGATCATTCGGCACAAGTGACTACGTAATGGTAGTGAGTGATTTGTCTATAGATCCAAATAACTTTCTTACCCAGTTTGTGAAAGCCGCCTCCAGTTCATGATTTGATGAGCTTGTGCATGCCGCGAGTAGTAAGGAGAGTTGCTTCCAATACCAGGTTCCTCTTCAATGCGCTGTTCCGACTGACTAGAACTTGCAGGTGGAGACCATACAGGAACCACACCTCCATCTCGTCTGCTACCGCTACTGCTACTGGTTGAAAACTCTGGAGCCACATCTGTTGGAATGTGATTCCTAGCGGCGAGAGGTAAATTCCGGGCATCATTTCTAACAGTTTGCTGAGTCTCTTGATTTACATCATCTCTGCCTGTACCAGCATACACATTAATGTTCATTGGAACTTCCTGCCTTCGTTCTACTGCTAAGTTTACGATATTTAGGGAGGTTTCATCATCATCAGAAACACGGTATGATGAAGCAGTGATGCTGGGAACCATTTGGTCTTCGTGCCTTCTGTTCACAGCATTATTCATGTTATTGTTTCTAACAGGTTCAATGTCTACTTCCATCTGTATTTCTTGGGGAAAAGCTATCACAGGAGCAGATTCACTAGAATCACCCAGTCCCTCTTCGGTTCCGTTTTCAATTGCAGCTCTTGAAGCAGCCTCTTGTTGCCACATTTCTGAGAGAGCCTCTTGCAATCTGCCTTTTGCAGCAGATATTTCTACGATAGGCAAAGGGTAGTTTGAGCCCAGTTCAACTCCTGCAGCATGGAGGACCGACTCAGGTGCATTCCATGGATGGTGTATCCATTCTGTGGGGAAGCGAGCTAGCTCAGGAAGCCAACGGCGTACATATTCGCCATTAGGATCAAATTTATAACCTTCAAACTGCAGTAGGTAAGAAAATAATAAATGAGGTTAAATTTGTACATTTTCTACAGATCTCAGCACCCAACAAAAACAAGCAATAACTATTACAAACAATTCTTGGTAAACCCAATCAATTTGGGAAAAAACAATTGTCTTTGAGTAGATGCCTGTCATATGCTAGAATAAAGAAGATTAGAACTTGTAAACAGAAGCCACTCTGTAGTCTGTATTCATGCTACTTGTTTGTTAATAGCTCGTTAATTTCTGATATTGCCAACTAATATATTCTTAGAAGGAAATTGCCCTTATATCCTCTCAGAGCATCAGTGAACTTAACCTTTTAGCAGCTTTCAGTCACTAATATTGTACAGGGCATGTTCTTCTGTTATGAATCTAGGGATGTTCCTCGAGTCTTAAGTATATGCACAAAGCTTTCAGAAAGCTTTTACTCAATGATTTGTAAGAAATGATCCTCTCTATTCACACTTAAACAGCATCTTTCAATTTTATGTCATTTGATGCTGTAAACACATCTTCCAGTATTTATGATATACAGATGATAGAACTAAAATGTCAAGCAAATAAGAATTACTCTCCCATTGATGCAGTACAATACTTTTGCAAAGACAATTGAATTAGGCAAACAAGAGGTAAAAATAACAGCAGGAAAGGAAGAACAAAACCTGGCAAAATATTTCTCACCTGTGGATTATCAATCCGATCAAATTCACGGCCATCAGGAAGTGTCCCTGAGATATATTGCCATCCAAGGGCATCACTCTCAAGATCAGCATCTAGCAAGGTATCCCAGAAGTACTTCATCCCCCACCTCCATGGAAGCTGCAGGACTTTGACAAAGAAGCTGGACACCACAACGCGTATCCTATCATGCAACCAACCTGTAGCCCACAGCTCTCTCATACCAGCATCAACCAGCGGGTACCCAGTTCGGCCCTGCCTCCATGCTTTGAAGTACTTCTCATCAACAACCCAAGGGAAGAACTTGAGATGTGCTAGCAGGGGCCTCTCATGGCTGCAAGGGTGGTTGAAGCTCAAGTACCTGGAATACTCTCTAAGCC